>APFE030725391.1:20320-38582 GCA_000404065.3 Pinus taeda
TTTTCTTTCCTCGGGGCATCAATTACCGATAATAATGCTTTACTATGCCCTTTGAATTCCTTCAAACTAATTTTTCAAACCAAGCTTATGCAAAATTTTAGAAAAAACTACACACCTTTTTTCACTTTGTAGGAGCTCGATATTGAATCTTATGTATCTCTATAATTTTGGATCATCCAGTTCTAAAATTGCAACTTATAGTAGCCCTCTGTGTCCTCTTTCAATGCCACCAGTCTAATCGAATTTAGATTATCCAAGGCAGAGTTATGCACAATCTCCCAAGATGACCTTATTATAGACCTTTCCAGAAGATCGAACTTGTATGAAGTGCCACGTGTAACTATTTTGATCTTAGTAACTGAAAAATATATACAAGAAACTACAGTTCGTCCTCTTTCTATGACCTTTTACGAAATTTCAATCTGATGCTCAAAACAAAAGTTATGACGATTTTCCCTAGGTCACCTGTTTGGAATGAAATTCAGGAGTCTACAAAAAGACCAACTTCCTCAAATCATATCTCCGCAAATATTGCATGCAAAGCTCTGAAATTTGGACCTAAGTTTCAACGCGATTTTTGCCTCAAATGGGTTGTTTTTTCTCTTCTGAAACGTCGTAGAAAAAAAAATTATAGCGAAAATTCCACAATGACCTATTTGGAGCAACGAAACCCTAGAATCCAAAGCTCTGATACCAAATGTTATGAAGCCAGCTCACAAAAAGATAGAAAATATAGTTGAACGCCTTAGAATTCAGCCTCTTCGAGGGGGCAACCTCCTTTACATTACACAAATGAATAATTCTTGATTGATAAAATGACCAAACCTCCTTTCTATATATTAGGAGTCTAAGGGGTCACAATATAACCAAGTTGACCTAACAATAATAATATAAAGGCACAAAAATAACAATAGAGGGATTCTCTGGGGCACATTAATAACAATATGGGGATAATAGGGGCACAACAATATTAATAAGGGATGTAACTACAATAGTAATGGGGCATCACTAGTATTATAGGGACATAACATTCTTGGTATAGTAGGAAGCATATATTAGTTTCACTCAGTTCAGCAGAATCAGAGTACATGGCTACTAGTCAAGTAGCTTGTGAGGCTATCTAGATGAGGAAGATCCTTGTTGGGTTGTTTGGTCAGCGGATGGATCCAACAATGATTAACTATGACAATTAGAGTTGTATCAAGCTCTTTGAGAATCTAGTTTTTCATGATCAGACCAAGCATATTGACATCTGGTATCACCATCTACGAGATTATGTGCAGAGGAGAATCATGTTGTTGGAGTACATTCCTTTGGAGGAGCAAGTGCAGATATTTTGACAAAGGTATTGTCAAGATGAAAATTGGAGTTTCACAAAGGAAGGATCAATATTTCAGATAATCTCTTTCTTGTTGAGAGGGAATGTTAAAAATAGCAACAAGAAAATCCTAATTTAATTTGTCCTTGCATTCAATTGGGAATTAAAATGCAATTCTATTCTCATAGCAACTTGTAGCATTTAACTAAGTTAAGTTGACTTAGTTGGCTTAGTAAATTCAAGTTGTAAGTCCATCTAGAGTCATGTAGAGTGATCCCTAAATTTTAGGGGCCCGGGTTGAGTTCCTATTGAGTTGTAATTATTTAATTCATTTTAGCTAAGTTAAATTCAGTTAAACTAGTTCTAAATGTTGGAGGAACTAGTGAGTGGTCAAGTGAATTAAATTGGATTTAATTCACATGCAGTGATCAATCAGATAACTGATAATTCACTCAAAAATAACTAATGCATGTTACTTCATAGGAAGACCCATTTGAGATTATAGTACAGGGACAGTGTACTATCAGTTGTAAAATCTTCTAAATTAAACCAATGATGCATGCAATTAGAGGAAGGCCTATGGATGGATTGGGAAGTTATGAGTGAGGAATTTTATGATTAAATATGGGATAATTCCCAAGGGAACAATGCAAGGAAGTACGAGCTTGGCAGGTAGCATATTTGGCTAAGTATTGGCTTGAGATGGTTCGTGAAGCAGTGAGTGAGATTGTACTTGTGCAAAGATTGTTTGGGTTGAATAGGAATTGTATTTTCTTCTCAAATCATCTGATTAATGCAATATACAGATAGCTAGGGTTTTTACTTGAGGCTTTCCCCATAAAATTATTGTATTATGTGTGATTTCAATTCTTCCTTTTCTGCTTCTTCATTTCATCTATCAATTTTTATTTTCATGGATGAGTAGAGTATATTCAAGTCAATCATTTTAGCATATCACAATCTGCAGTTTGAATCTACAATAAAATTCTACAGGAAACTTCAAATGGAATGCACACTTGGAACAACAAAAGGGGAAATATCCACCAGGTAGCTTCACGTCTAGATCATTTCCTCATTTCAAAGTCCCTTATGGTCACTAGCCTTAATTTTGACACCACTATTCTATCAAGCATGGACTCATATCACCAACTAATTAGCATATATCTTGACAAGCAAGGTGTTATGTGGAATTTTCACTATTGTAGAAAAATGTGAATTCCCTAGATCTAGTGGTCTGATATAGAAAAATAGAAGACAAAAAACATATAGCTTTACTTAGAGAAATTAAATAATGGGAAAGAAGCCTACCTTACCCTTCCTTTCCTCCTCACTTGTAAGCTCCATTTCTAGCTCCAAATGCTATAAATATAACTTGCACATACTAAAATAGGAAAAGGATATGGAATATCCATATAGAATAGTCTAACATCTCTATTCAATGAATCAACAAGGAATTGAAATCCATGAGTGTAAATACAACACAACAAATATAGGAAAACAAGATGCTATTTGTATTGATAAATATAGGAGAGAGTTTACAACCATAAATAGAAACTAATCTTGTAGATGTCTCCCCCAAGTTGACTTGTCCTTCCTTGTCACAAAGCACACCTCAAGACCAACCTTAATGCATAAAAGTGATGACTCCTTTAGGTTCAAAGCAATAGCATAAGGACACTAGCAATCTCCAAAATCCAACTCTAATGTTATGGATGACAGTCAATTTATAGGAGAAGTGTGTTAGTTTAGGATTTACGATTATGGGCTTGAGATCCACATATCATGGGAGGATGAGTTCAAGGGATAAGAGGTGAAGTCTCCAAGCTCTTTATCCATGGTAAATAGTTAAAACAACTTTGGAATATTTAGAAATATTTGTTAGTTTTCCCGAATTTCTAGAAACAACGCATCTACAAAAGGGAGTAACAAGTGTTATTCAACCTTGGTAAACAAGCATGCAACATACACTGAACATAGGTGGCTAAGGAGGCAGGGTGCATTGGGGCTAAAAACAATTTTTCTGAGAAATTTATCCTAGAAACTCACATTTTTTGGAGAAGTCATTCTTAGGGCTTTGTGAGGGGATGATGAAAAAATGTTCATGGATGTTTATTGATCCATTTTGTAGGCCTTTCGGGTTTGTGTGAAAAAATGACCTGTAACAGATTGCCCCTAAATTACAAAGTCGGAAGCAGTAGTTGATGACTGAAGTGATTTACCTTGTGACAAGTTTGGATTAAGAACAACTGGTTGATATCACTATCTATTATAATACATATTGTCATCATGATATCATTGTTGAGGGAGGCATACCCTTTCTCAGCATATAAACCAATATTACATGTACAATAATCAAGAAGTATCATCCATTGATGACAAAGTGTGGACCCATGCTTGGATATTATCATAGCCATCATACTTTGTAATATTGTATTAATCCTAAAATCACAGCCCAAATGGATGGAACTAGATATGGGGTCTTCAATCTCATTCACTCGATCACTTGATGTATGAGTCTAACCATGCGAATAAATGAGTTAGCATCGAACATGGTAGACACCATATAATTATTGGCCAATGATGTAAGTCATTAACGGATGCGAGAGAAACCACCAATGATTTTAATGGCCCTCAAGGTACCATAGTACAATCTGCATGGTGTGAATAAATGAGTTGAAATCAAAAACCACACAAAAATTTCCAGTCGAAGGCCAATGATGAAGACCTATCACGGAAAGTGAAGAAACTTTCCATTAATGTATGCAAACCCTAAGGTACCAAAGAGAGTTTATAATTCAACTTCCTGGACAATGAGTTGATGTCGACAGGAAGTGACCCATCGCAGGAGGGCCTTGATGTGTCTTCCATCAACGAAACAAAATAGGTATCAAGCTTTGAGCCAAAATAATGATGATGTAGAGTTGGTTTAGGAATGACAAACATGAAATGAAGGCTTAAGAGTATTGTAGTAGATATCAACTTAAGGAATTCTCTTGAACATATTAGCGAAACTTTATGGAGTTGGAAGAATTGACCCAAAATCGAATGCAGAGGATTTTATAAGGTGTGATGAACCAAAGAGAGAAACATATTTCTCAACCCAATAGTCATGGATATGAAGTGAAAGAGTGTCATGTTAAAGAGTGACTCACTGCCATAAATAGGTGAAGTACCATGTTTTCCCAATTTACCCAACCATTTCTAGTCAATACCTCTTTATTTTTTACAAGGTTGAGGAGGATAACATATTCTTGATTTATAAGTTCATCCTTCAAATGACTCCCTCTAAGTGTTTATAACAAACCCTGACAAGGAGTGGTTTAGTCTTGTCATGTTTGAAAATTCCACCATTGTTTGATGTTTTTACGAGTCCAACGAAGGCGTAAATCGAATTCCTTTTGATGTTTAGAGAGTTTGAAAAATAGGTGAAAAAGAAAACTCCAAAGGTTCTTTTTCGTAAAAATGTCTCTTGAGTCCGAAAAGGCTGAAAATGATACATAGGAAAACCTTTTAGCCATATTCGATTAAGCTATTCCTTTTTCATAAATAGTCTATCCCAGTCTGGAAAAGAGTTAAACTTATACTAAGTGGATGTATTTTCATTTACGTTAACAAGTTTGAAAAGACAAGTGCTCGAAAATCTTTTCATGTTTAGGGAGTTTGAAAAGAACTCAAACAGGACTCATCCTGAACGAATGAGTGGTATAAAGGGTGACAATTGGTTTCAGTTGTGGTGGAACTGCTCAAAACACGTAGAGTTCAATAGGTTGGCTAATCATACCACTCATCACAACGGTTCCTTAGGCAAGGGTAAAACAACCAAATGAAAAAATGTGATCGACCAAGCATATGGTGACAACGGAAATAGAAAACCAAGGCTCATCTGGTAGATATGAAAATCATGAGAGGTAGGATGAAAATGGTTTCATTTTTACACAAGCTTGAAACATGTGGAAACTATGCTTGATAATACTTGAAAGTAGATTCATTTTTACACAAGATTTAAATGAGGAAAAACTATGCTTGAAAATGGTTTGTTTCATTTTTACACAAGTTTGAAACATGGAAAAACTGTGCTTGAGATTCACTTTCATGCCCCCAGAATAATAACGCAACTAGGCACATGCCCCCCAAGATTTATTTCATTCACCTAAGTAGACTATTGTTACTAATAGGTGGATGGAATGAAGGTTCATATATGATATCAAGTGAAAGACTTAACTGGTAATTTACGAGATCTAATCAAAGACTCGAATTAGAAGCGGATTTGTTTCATTTTTAAATGATCTTGACATAGGAAAATAACTATGCTCAAGGGACCTTGTTTCATTTTTTTAACGAACTTGACACAAGAAAATGGACTTTTCTCAAGGAACCTTGTTTCAGTTTTTAATGAGCTTGACATAGGAAATAGAACTATGCTCTGACGCCTTATTTCATTTTTTAATGAACTTGACACAAGACAAGGAACTCTACTATGGGAACCTTATTTCATGACCTCTAAGAGGCCATGGCTTCCAAGAGGTTCTCATCAGATAGAAGAATAATGCTCTGGAAGGGATATATATAAAAGGATCCAGGGGAAAGATAAAGTGTCAATGCTCCCAGTACATGATGCATTACATCACCGACTAGATCTTCAAGAGACGCAGGCATGGAACAAGTTTCCACATAATTAATATGGGGTGGGGGAGATACCACTTGCATATAAGGACCATTTAGGGAAATTGGCTGATTGGGAGTCAAATCAGGACCAACGAATGAAATTTTGTCAATGTTCACGATTCTTCCTTCATGCGGGAAACACATCACATTAAAGAGTGAAGAGACAAGAGCTCCCATGTTATAAACATAGTCACTCATAAGGAAAAAATTAAAATCGAAATGGCCTTGGACTACCATCACATTGATATAGACAATCTTTCCTCCCAAATTAATAGGCAACTAAGGAAGGATCCCTAATAGTTGATTGGTTCCTCTACTAAAAGCCAACAGATTTTAGTTAATGGGAATAAGCTAGGAAAAAATACTAACAGACGTACCTTCGTCTATGATTGTTCTAGGTATGGTCATATTATAAGCATTTACTATGATCTGGAAGGGCACGTAAGGAGGAAGATGATATCTTGTCAATTGACTCCAATCAAAGGAATTGACCATACTACTTGGAGGGGGTGTCATGAGAACGGGAGAACTTCCCCCTTGTGTTATGGGAATGGGATAACTTCCCCCTTATGCTATGGTAATGGAAGGATTTCCACTATGTGTCATGGGAATGGGAGGATTGTCCTCCCGTGCTATGGGAATGGGAGGATTTCTCCCCTATGTCATTGAAACTTGAGGATTTCCCCCTAGTTCATTGGAACCTAAAGAAATGAGAATAACCTGAATGATGTGAGACTCACTCTCTACGGGAAAAGTATTATCAACGAAAGGTGGAATCAATTCAACCATTTTCTCAACCAATGTTTGGTCGAGAATAGACTCATGGGATTCGCGTTTAGAGAGAGTAGGATTGATTGGATTCGGATTATGATCAATCACTTCATCAACTAATGGAGGATTAGGAGAAAGCTTCTGGTAAGCAGCTGAAAGTTCAAGTTGAGAAACGTTAAGGTTTTCCAACACTTTTGAGGCTTCATCCATATAAGGACAATGGTGAATAGTATGATTCCCTTCACATAACCGAAAAGGAAACTTACCTTTACCCTTTTTCTAGTGGACCTTACTATCACTAGTTGATGGTTTATCACTAGCCTGATATTCATAAGTTGACAACAAAGGTTGATGTGAGCTTGTGACCACACTTCTAATACCTTGGGAATACTAGGACAATCTCTAAGAAATTGTCCACCCTTACATAACTTGCTAGGGAATTTAACTTTGTGGAGTTGATTGGAAGGTTCTTCCATACTAATCGCATTAGTAGAAATGGTTTCTTGGTTCCCCTTTCTTATTTTTCTTCTTCTTCTTCGTCCTTTTCTTATTCGTCTTAGCTTCCTGGTTACTATAATCAAGACTTTCACTAGGTGAGGTGGAAGAATGGGATGAATAAACAACAGGTGAAGAAGGAAAAGGGTCAACTTTAGCATCAACTTGAGTTTGATGTTGTTCAGGTGGAGGACTACTTGGTTGAGAAGCAGTTTGGACATTCAAAACCAAAGAGGTTGAAAATAACCAAACTGGCAAACCAATGGTAAATCCGGGAAGGGACAACTTTTCCATATATGGAGCATCAATATTTCCAAAATCGGGAAAATGACTAGGATTTCCATAAGAGGGGTTTCCATTATTATGCATTAGTCTCAACCTAAGATGCACTAAGGAGTTGTTCCATGGGGAGGATGTTGTTTTGTGGTTAATTAATTGATTTTAGAAATTAAAGGCAGAAAATAAAATAAAGGGGTAACTTGGAAAATAAGGATTACCAAGTCACTATGGTTTGCGATATATCACCTTGGTAAACCAAGAATTTATGTACATGCAGGTAATCTCTCTTAATGTTGTGTTTAGTGTATAACAGTGTACAAGGCAGCTGATTTGGTTACCTATGGCAGGATAGCAACCTAGAGGGGACATCCCAAATATACTCAGAGGTGCGTGGAAGCATAGTCTGTAGTAGTGTTGTCTAATGCATGACCATTAGATGAGAGCGTACCCATATACTTATCATGCATGGATCACCATCTGATATGCCTGAAGGTACATGGAGAATGATCTTATACACTTATGTACATGGAACAGGATATCACCCCCAGAATGTAACATTGAAAAAAAATGGCAGCTCCTACATTTAAAGACGTCGAAACACATCTCTAGCTTAGACCTCTAAATGTATCGTTAAGTTTCAAATGCTTCTTAGGTTAATTGAGTGAATTTTAGAAGTTTATCTTGAATTATGTTTCAATTTCAAGGCCCAAAACTCAATGTCACTTGAACACACCTATGATGCAACTAATATCACAAAGAGAACTCTTTTCATTTTCCTTTTAACAATGAAATGCCTAACTAAGTAGGGGGAGAATAAATCAATCAAAAATTTAACAAACAAGTGATGCAACAATCGATCTTCTCAACTTCACTAGTCCAATCAAAATCAAAGCCCTATATACAATGCAAATAATGTTTTTTATTTTTGATCCTCTTAATATTCAAATGAAATGAAAACTAAGATGTTGCTAAATCACAGATAAGAAAAATCACACAAAATGATGACATTAATATCAATTTCTTCAAGCAATCAATGATCAAGGAAAAGTTTGCAAAAGACCTAATTGACAAGAACAAAGAAAAATATAAACAAATTCTTATCAAAGGCTATTAAAACCAAAAGAAAACAAAGTGAAGACTTTTCAGGAACAAGGATACACTCAGAGACAGAAGGAAAACATGTTGAACCAAAGAAAATCATAGAGAAAGGAAAGAAAAGAAACTTTTTGCATCTTATAAGGATCAGCACGAGTGCGGAATAAGAACTAGTTCTTTGCAGCACAGGTACAAAGAAGGAGAAAGTGCGCTGAAGTGCTCTATCTCTAGACCAGGGGTCCATTGAGGTATATTCGTCCAAAATACGCCACAAAAAACAAAAGCAAGCTCAGAGAATGGTTTTCCTAAGTTCAATCAACATCTGAATGAGTCAATAAATGTTGCTTTAAGAGGTGAAAAAAGGTGCTAAGGTCAAGGAAACTACTAAGGGAAAATCATTCCCCAGTGGAGTCACCAACTTGTTAGGAAAATTTTTCACTATTACAAAAAAATATGAGTACCCTAGATCTAGTGGTCTAATCTACAAAAACAGAAGAAAAAAAGCATAGATTTTTCCTTAGAGAAATTATAGAATGGGAAAGAAACCTACTTCAGATTTGTAGCAACCCTTCCTTTCCTCCTCACTTGTAAGTTCCAATTCCATCTCCAAACACTATAATTAGAACCTGCACATACTAAAATAAGAAAAGGATCTACAATGTCCATGTAGCATAGTCTAACATCTATGTTCAATGAATCATCAAGGCATTGAAATACATTAGTGTAAACATAACACAACAAATATAGGAAAACAAGATTCTCTTTGTATTAATAAATATAGGCAAGAGTTTATAACCATAAATAGAAATTGATATTGTAAATATCTCCCCCAAGTTGAATTGTCCTTCATTGTCACAAAGCACACCTCAACACCATCTGTAATGCATAAAAGTGATGACTCCTTTAGGTTCAAAGAAGTAGCATGAGGGCACTAGCAATCTCTAAAAGCCAACCTTGATGTTATGGATGGCAGTAAATTTATAGGAGAAGTGTGGTAGTTTAGGCTTTACCATTATTGGCTTGAGATCCACATATGATGGGAGTATCAGCTCAAGAGATAAGAGGTGAAGTCTCCAAGATAGTATTAGATAGCATTCGAGCTCTTTATCTATGGTAAATAGTTAAAACAACTTTGGAAGCTTGTAGAAGAGGAAACTTTAGATTTTTTTTATTTTTTTTCCCTGAAGTTCTAGAGTCAACGCACTTGCATAAGGGAGAAAAAAATATTGATCATAACTGGTGAACAAGCATGCAACATGCGTTGAATGAAATTGGATAAGAAGGCAGAGTGCGATGGGGCTAAAAACAATGTTTTTGAGCAATTTGTCCGAGAGAATCAGACTTTTTGGAGAAGTCATGCTTAGGGATTTATGAGGGGATGATGAAAAAATGTTCATGGATGTTGATTGATCTAGTTTGTAGGCCTTTTGGGTTGATGTGACAAAATGGTTTGTAATACAAGGTAGTCCCAAAAACCACCCACAATTATGAATCATTCTAGATCACTTGCCTATCAATCCATGAAAATGTAGCTAAGTGGTGGAAGGAGACCTAGTTGAACCAAGCATGGTATTTTACTACATCCACCAATACCTTTGTTACAAGCCGTTTTGTCACATCTTCTCAAATGGCCTGGAAAACATATCATTCAACATCCTTTACACCTTGCAATCATCCATTTTCAAATCCTTAATCATTATCTCTCTAAAAAGTCCAAGAATTCGCTTAACCAGGATAAAAACCTATTTTTGGCCCTAGCACACCCTACCTTCTAGCCATCGGCACTGGTTGCATGTTACATAGTTGAGAAACTACACTTACCAACACATGTTTCCTTTTCTACATGTTAGATGGTTCTATAATTTTGGGAAAAATAAAGAAATAATTACAAATTTTCTCTTTCCATAAGCTTCTAAGGTGGTTTTAACCATTTACTATTGATTGTGATATTGAACTCTAATCCTAGAGGTATTATCTCTTATCCCTAGAGCTTATCCTCCTTCATATATGGATCTAAGTCTTATATTGGTAAGACCAAAACTACCCTATTTACACTATAAATTCACTACCTCCCATAAAGTTTGGGTTGGATTTTGGAGACTCTTAGTTATTCCCTAATGTTGTTTATTTTTATCTAAGGACCCATTACCATCCTTGAGTTGTGATTGAAGGTTTGCTTTGTGTCTAAGGAAGAACAAGTTTGGTGGGAAACATCTACATGGTAAAAAACTATAAAAGGGTTGTAACCTTCTCTTACATTTCATTATTACAAAAATATTTGTTTTTCTATACTTATATTTGATGCATATGTATTTCAATTCCTTTGTGACTCATTGATTAGAGATATTAGTCTATGTTATGTGTATCTTATAGTTCTCATGCTTTTTATAATTGTTTTACAGGTTCCATTTATAGCATTTGGAGCTAGAGCTAAAGTTCACAAGCAAGGAGAAGAGGAGAACTTGCATTGGGCTCAATGTACATCCCTCCTCCATATTCTAATTTCTCTAAGTAAAGCACAAGTGCTTTGTTTTTGTTGTTTCTACATCAAGCCACTAGGTCTAGGGGATTCGCTTATGTCTGTAGGAGACAATTTTCTGTCAAACAACTTGGTGACTCCACTGGGGAACAAGATGTTGCTATAGTGGTTTCCTTTGCCTATTCATTTTATACCTTTCAATCTAACTTAAATTGACTTGTTTACAAAGTAATTAGTCTTGGGAAAACATAATTCTAAGCTTGGTATGGTTTTTGTTTCTCTTTTTGAACAAAAATATCCCCAGTACACTTCCTGGTTTGAGCAAAGTGACCCAGCACACTTGTATATGTTTGTTTGTGTGATGCATCACATCGGTTCCTTCTCCTAGACTGAAATGCTCTGAGTTTTGACTTCATCCAGTGAATTTTCGTGAGTCTCTAAACTAGTCATTATCTCTGTAAATCCATCAGTGTGTTTACATTTGAGTTTGTTTGCCTTTTGATGGGATTTTATTTGATCTTTATTTCTTCTTCTTAATTAGGGTTTATGAACACTTGGTTTGATTGTTGATTGGGTAAAAATAATTTTCATATTACAATTGCAATTTGTGTGAAATATTTTGGTCAATGGTCTAGATTCTTTTTTCATTTTCATTGCATTTGAAAATTGAAAAGAAAAGAAAAGAAAATTCTCCATTATTGCATTGCATATAGGGTTTTTCAAATTGCATTGGAATAGTACATTGAAATATCTTCTTAGGAATTTCTTGTTTGTTACATCTTTGATTGTTTCCTCATTGCTTGTTCTTATTTCTCGTAGATAGATCTTCATTGAAATAAAAGAGTTATTTTCATCATGCTAGTTGCATCATAGGAAATTTGAGTGAATTCGTACTATGAGCCTTGAAACTAAAACTTAATTGAAGATCAACTTTCAAATTTATTCAATTAACCTAAGGAGAATTTGGAATTGATGACACACATAGAGGTCTAGGCTAGAAAACATGTTTAGGAATCGTTAAATGTAGGAGTTGTCATTATTTTTTTGTGTTACATTCAAGGGGTAGTCGAAATTTCACATATGTAAGTATATTGAATCGTTCTCCAAGTACCTTTGGGTATATCATGTGCTGCTCCCTATATGAAAATTTTAGTGGAATACTTCCTATCATACATGACACATCAAACAACACTACCACGGACGACGATTCCACATACCTTCAAGCATATTTTGGAAGTCCCCTTTAGGTTTCTATCCTACCATAGGTAATCAATTCAACCACCTTGTTTATTGTGATACATTGAACACAACATTTGGGGAGATTTCCTACACATGCTAGAAATGGTATACTGTAGTTCACAATGACATGGTAAACCCTTTTTCCTAGTTACCCTTTTTTTGTCTTAATTTCTAAAATTAATTAATCCATCATGGAAGAACACCCTAAACAACCTCGTCGTTCGCGTAGAATGAAAATATTTCCTCCTTTACCTCCATAGACAACACTTGGCCATCGTAAGAATAAGAAAATGAAATCTACCAAACCTAGTACCTTGGCGCTGCCCTTTTGGAACCATAAATGAAGTTGATCAACCAAAATTGTCATTTCCCCTAAGTACTGAACTTGAAATTACATCCTTACCAACAGGTGAGTTTGATGCAATAGAATATGAATCCCTTGAAACATTAGAATGAGAGGTCATTGAACTTGAATTTCTAGATTCAGATACTTTAAAACCTGAGGTTATACAACTTGAGGAACCTTAGATAGCTAAACCTACTACTTCTAACTTCTTCTTCCCCTCCTTTGCCTTTGTTCAACCACAACCTGTATATTTTGGTCCTGGTAGAGAACAACTTCCACCCAGTCTTTCGAGTATTGAGGAAATTACTGAAGAATAGTCTCAACCTTCATCTCCCATCCATTTAAGAGTGACTCCTCTTTATCAAGATCATCCTTTTCTTACCCCTCATACTCAAACACAAGCTCCTTCACCTCAGACTCCCCATTAGAATTCAACTTTGAACCTCCCTTGGAAAACTCCTTTGAGAAGTTTAACCATGACTGAGTCAGCAACGATCACTCTACCTATGTCTTTGATCATGAGTGAATCAACCAAATTTGCAACAACTTCCATGTTTTTAACGTTACCATAAACTCATTTTTATGGTGGTCTGTCAGAGCCACTAGGGTACTAGTAATTATCTGGAACCTTTTCTAGTGCGTCGACTAGTTCATGGAATTATCCTTTATCATATTCATTTGGAATACCATCTGGTTCCTATTTGACGAGTGCCTCACAACCTACCAAATCTATTGTGCCTAAAACTCCTTTGGAGCAGTAGTATGGTGCATTTTTGAGTGGATTGGGACATCCACAAAAACATTATATATCTTATCCTAGATACCCTCATGCTAGGGGGAAATTTCCTCCATACACTCCTTATCCTTTGGTTGGGGGGAAACTTCTTGTTGGAATATTCCCATCTACTGATCAAATGCTACAAGTTGGTGCTCCATCCTATGTGAGTCCTCTTCCCACAATTACTCCATTTCCATGAATGGTTGTTAATCCTTGGCATCCTACATTGCTCATTCAACTTGGTTTGGCCTTAACTCAAATTCCAACCTCTCAACATGTCCTGGTTAGATCTCAGGTTACTATTTTTCAGCATATTCAATCCATACATCAACTTGCCTAAGTTACACCTCAAGTGAGCCAAGTTGTTCAGGTTGTATCTCAAATACAAACTATTCCAACGTTATCTGGGACTTCTCAAATCCCATCTACCCATCATCTTCGAGGTGTGTTACAAACTTCACCTCTTGGTCAGTATATACCTCAGATGGAAGTAAACCAACTTGTGCATGGCATGACGTACATACCAACCAATCAACCCAATATTGGAATGATGGAAAATCCGTATGGGCAACCATTCCAAGGCATTCCTCAAATGATTTTTGGTCAAGCTACTATACCACAAATGCCTTATCAAGATCAAAAGATCCAAACTCAATCATTCCAACCTCACCAAGGTTTTCGTGGAATAGGAAATCTTTTTATGGTTATCCTGGTTATCAAAATCCTCCTTATCCTGGAATGAAAATAATAATTGCTCAACCCATTCCATCATACACAGGATACCCTCCACCACAAGTTAACCTTTATCCACAAGGTCAACCTCCAAAGACAAATTTTAATAAGAAATTTTCATTTGCTACAACACTTGAGTAACCAGATTTATCTAAGCTAACGAATGATCCCATTTGTCATTCTCCTTGGCGGTTAGTTATTCCTACCAAAATTTCGAGTAACATTTTGAAATTTAACAAAAAACCTAGAGAAGATTTGTCCACTCATGTTATGACCTATCATTTATGGCGTTCATCCAACTCCTTAAATTATCGTTCTATCCATTTACATATTTTCCAAATAAATATTACGGATACGAAAACTAAGTGGTATGTTGAATTACCACTAGCTTCATTCAACAACTTCAATGCCTTGGCAACTATGTTTCTAACCCATTTCTAATTACCCATCCATTATGAAACTCGAACTGAGATTTTGACATCCTTAAAGCAATCTAACTACACCCATATATATGATCATATACATGAGTGGAGGCATCGATTGGTAAAAAATTACATTCCTGATCATTTATTGGCATAATGGTTCATTAAATCCCTCTTGTCTACTAAACGTGAGGATGTTTCCAAAGATGGAGTTTTTAGTGAACAACAAGTCATTGCTTGTTCTTAATATCTAGATTTGATTTATACCCAATTTGGCATGCTCTATGACAAGATACTTAATCCTCTGTGACCCCAGCATACTATTCCACCTTCTCCCTTGAAGGAATCACATGTTCCTAATGGCGTGGTCGGATTCGTTGGTCAACAATAAGTGAGAAAATCTTCTACTCAAACTAATTCTAAATCTACTCCCACTGTGACCAACCAAAACCCTACTAATACAACTCTTGTGAATACTTCCAAGATAAATGTTGTTCAATCCAATAAGGGAAAAGCAGAAGAATTAGTCTCTTAACAACGAAATCATCATTATGGCATGTCTTATCCGTAATTACGAACATTTCATGAAATATTGTCCACATTGTGCAGAGATAAATAGATTTTTGAAAGTTGCATCCACTACACTTGTAATTTTGATAGACCCTTTCCCAAACTAGGAGACAAATACAGTTGCGCAAAATCCATATTCCTCTTCCCAGGTAATGATGTTTATTAGAAAAAATAATGGTGTCCTAGTGGCTACAATGAATAAGGACTATGGAAACCTGAATCCTTCAATTGGAAAGGTTGATGATCAACCTTCCATCTCTACTCAACCTACTTCTAGTATTCTCTAGATCAAGAAACTGACTGCTAAATTGACTATCAAACCTCATAAACAGATGATTCATAAGTCATCATTTAATACTTGTGAGGGAGCTACACAAAATTTCAACGTAGTTGAGGATTTAGCTCATAATCCTTCAGCTATGTCAGCACTCGAGGTTTTGTAGAGTTATCGAGCCAAAAAGAAAGCTTTACTAGTAGCAATTGGAGGAGTAGATCCTTCGGATTTGAATCTTGTTGTATTTAATCACGAGAAACATACTCCTAAACTTTCACCCCATCTAGATTTCATGGTTCAAGTTGTCATTGGAAGTAAAACTATTTACCACACGATCGTAGATAAAGGTGCCTCAACTTGCATCATGTTGCTTTGATGTTGGAAAGCCTTTGGTTCTGCATAGCTTAATCAGTCACCATCAACTCTAAAATATTTTTTTTGGAGAGGATTTAAACCTTACAGGATCTTGAATTCATTACAAGTAGAATTAGCTAGCACAATAGCCTCAGTAGAGGTCAAAGTCATCGACAAACCTTTATATTATAACCTCTTGCTAGGAAAAAAATTGGTTTATGCCATGGAAGCCATGGTCTCAACCTATTTTAGGATGATTGATTTTTATAACCTCTTGCTAGGAAAAAAATTGGTTTATGCCATGGAAGCCATGGTCTCAACCTATTTTAGGATGATTGATTTCCCTCACTAGGGGGGAAATGTGACCATAGATCAGCTCACCTCTATTTCCATTGGTTCTCAAATCACGAGGAGTATTCCACCTGTAGTTGAAACCCTACAACCTTATCAACATGTTGGGATAAGATTTCTTAAAGATTCATCCTTAATGGGAAATTTCATGCTCCCTACTCTTGACATTCCCAATCTGGTTGCCTTAATTTATTAATATGATTTCAGCTTCTACTATTCAAACTAATCCTTGGATAGTACCTGATAGCTCTAATATTAACTCATTTATCAATAGTATGCCACTCAATCCCATTGAGCTAGAGTATGAAGCCATTTACTTGGCCTATTCGGAAAATACTAATACTGATGCCTTATTAAATTAGGTTTACCATTCCCAAGATTCAAGTTTGCATTCTAAACCTTTCGACAACATATTTCCACCATCAAAAGCATCATGGAGATCACGATGCCAAATGAAACTCCATTGCATGATAATCATCATCGGTCCTCTTTGCTTGAAATCCTTGAAAACAATATTGAATATTTTTATTCACCCAACGTTACTAAGTCACTTTGGGGTTCTATCTCTATTCATGAGGTAAATTCTGAGAATAATTTGGCAAATATTGAGGAGACCATGCCCATAGATTTTTCTATAAAACCTTTAGTTGTTGAAAATTTCCATATTGGTGCATCTTGTTCTCCCGATGAGATTAAGATTTATAAAGACCTTTTTCAAGAATTTTGTGACATATTTCCTTGGACATACGAATGGATCTCAGGCATAGATCTAAACATTGTGGTGCAAGGGATTAAAACATATCCAAATGTTAAACCTGTTCGATAATGTTTACATCTAGTTCATCTGAAGAAAGTTGTTGCCATGAAAGCATAAATTGAAAATTTTTGTGTGTTGGTTTTATCTATCATGTTCCTCTAACCGATTAGGTTTCAAATATTTTTCTCGTTATGAATAAATAGGGTACAATTAGAGTATTCATTGAGTATAGGGGTATCAATCGAGATTGTCCCAAGGACAACTACCTGTTGTAGGTTTTAACCCCATACAAAAATTACCTGCATACGAATTCTAGAACACAAAAAATAAACAATGCGAGAACATAACACATAAAACACATATACGCAGAGATTTTCCACTGGATCCCAAAACCAGGACTACCAACTTGATTTTTCATTATGTTCCTTTCAATTTTATAATACATATTTATACATGCCGAAGCATCTAATACCATGGACCAAAAACCATCACGTCCAAAACCATGGACTAAAAACCATCGCGTCGAAAACCATGTGCAAAAAACATGCACAAAACCATAAGTAGGTCTGCCCAACCTAATATAGGGTCCAAAACAAAAATTTTCCAAGGTGTTGCCCTGGACCCCATAGACTGGGGTTACCTGCACCCCTCAAACCCTGTGACCCCCCCCCCCGGCTATGCAATTGGTGCAACGAAGGGGGGGCTCCGCCCCCCTTCTATCCCCCCAGTTAACTACGTGGGCTAGTTGTGGAAATAATATAACACAACCCAACATTCTCCCACTTGTTGTTTTCTTTCCACAGGGGGCCACAATAGAAATTAGTCATTTATCCAGCCCTGCAATGCCCATTTTTTATCTACACCAAGAGAACTTCTCAGAGCTCACAAATTTTGTCAATGCATCTGCAGTATTCTTCAAAGTGTCCACCTTTACTAGGAACACCTTTTTGTCTTCTATCATACCCCTCACAAAGTGATATTGAACATCAATGTGCTTTGTCTTTGAATGATATGCAGGCCCGTTCTTTGCCAAGAATATTGCACTTTGGTTGTCACAGACTATCCTTATATCTCCCTGTACTAACCCCATACCTGAACACAATATCTGCAACTAAACTGCTTCCATGCTTGCATGAGTGGCTGCCATGTATTTTGCCTCTGTAGTTGATAGTGCCACTATAGATTGTTTCTTACGCATCCAACTGACTGCACCTCCAAACAGGTTAAACACATACCCACTTGTAGATCTTCTTTGATCTAGATCTCCAGCCCAGTTTGCATCAACAAAGCCACGAATATCCAACACTTTGTCCAATCCTAGTCTTCCTTGGTAGCAC
>APFE030725391.1:39670-51657 GCA_000404065.3 Pinus taeda
TCCAAAGCTTATAACCCTTTAAGCCATCCTTATACCCAATAAAGATGCACTTTTCAGATTTACTATCCAACTTGGTTTGTTTCTACTTTGGAACATGTACATATGCATCACATCCAAATACCCTCAGATGTGAAAGAGAGGGTTTCTTACCAATCCATACCTCTTGCAAAGTCTTATCCTCCAACGCTAATGAAGGTGATCTGTTGACTAGGTAACATGTTGTCTCCACCGCCTTTGCCCAGAATTCCTGTCCTAACCCGACACCACTAAGCATGCTTCTTGCCCTTTCCGTCAACATCTTGTTCATTCTTTCTGCAACTCCATTTTGCTCAATTGTGTATGGAGTAGTATTCTACCGTGTTATACCACACTTCTTACAGAATTCTTCAAATTCCTTACTGCAAAACTCTCCACCGTTATCTGTCCTCAACACCTTTATCTTCTTCTCTGTCTCGTCTTCCACTAGATCCTTAAATTTTTTAAACCTAACAAAGACTTCGGATTTCTTCTTAAGGAAATATATCCATGTATTCCTTGAGAAGTCATCTATAAAGGATACATAGTACATAGACTTACCCAGTGATGGAACCTTCACAGGTCCAAACACATCATTGTGCACAATCTCTAATATCTATTTTTCCCTCTTACCACTAGAGGGGAAACTCACCCAATTCTGCTTCCCATATAAACAATTTTCACAAAAATAAAAATCCAAAGAACTATTACTCATACCTTATACCATACCCTTACCATGAAGTATTCGAGGGCCCTTCTTTCCAATATGTCCAAGCCTTTGATGCCACAACATGGTCTTCTCTCTAGAGACCACTACATGTTCTACTCCACTTTCAAGAACCACTGAATTGTTTCACCCATCAACAACAGTGCTACCTTGCAGCTTGTACAGAGTTCCAATTTGAACTCCCCACATCAATACCAGTGCCCCCTGAACCATCTTGCAGATATCCTTCTCGAACACTGTTTATACACCTGCATCATCCAGCTTGCTTACAGAAATCACATTTCTGGCTAATGCAGGAATATGTAGAACACCCAAAAGTGTTCTAAACCTTCCACCTTGCAACTTCAACTTTACTTTCTCGCAACCAACGATTCTAGCCTTCCTGTCATCCCCCAAGAAGACATCACCACCATCATATTTCTCATACTCGTAGAACCACTCTCTATGGGGAGTGAAGTGAAAGGATGCACCTGAGTCAATCAACCATGCCTCATGATCTACATGTGTACTTGAAGAAGCCAAGTATACATCCCCACCTTCATCTAAAGTGGTTTTCGCCTCCGCAAAAGAAGCATCATCAGATCCCTTTCCTTTGTCAAGAGCTTTAAATTTACAGTCCCTTCGTAGTTCCCTTCCTTTCCACATTTCCAGCACACCTTTACAGGTTTTCCTGGAGATTTAGATCTCCCTCTAGATTTAGAACTCCCACTCAATGACTTATTTTTTTTTCTGTTCTAGGACCGTCCTCGTACAAACAAGGCATCACCATTCTGGCTCTCCATATTTTTCAGTGTCATCTACTCCATCAGTAAGGATGAGACTATTTCATCAAACTGCAAGGCAGTTGCACTGCTACCTATTGCAATAACCAGACTATCCCACAAATCTGGTAGAAAGCACAACAAACTAATGCACTTATCTTCATCTGAAATTTTAATATCAACAGATAATAATTGACTTACCACGGTATTAAACGCGTTCAGATTCACTGTCACCGAGTCTCCATCTTTCATCCTCAGGTTATACAGCCTTTTTCGTAGGAACAGTTTATTCACCAGACTTAGGTTGGTACAAAGTCCCTAACTTGACTCACAAAGCCTTAGTCGTAGCTTCCCCTAATACATTTAGCAATACTAAATCTAAGACACACAATCGTATTGTGCTCTTCGCCTTCCGATCCAACTTCTTCCACTCTTCATCGGACACTCCCGTTGGTTTAGTACCCAGATCTACCGCAATCCACTTATCTTTGTCCACCAACAGATTCTCCATCTTGAGTTTCCGCAACTCAAAACTCTGACCATTAAATTTATCGATCTCTATCTGTCCACTGCTCGCCATCTTCTTTCACCACCAAAATCGATCCCGCAGATCTCCCACTGAACAGAGTCTACCACAAGCCCGAGCGAAACCCCTCAGCAAAAAAAGCGTCCCCTTGAAGCCAAAACAATTCTGATACCAAATGTAGGTTTTAACCCCATACAGAAATTACCTGCATATGAACCGAAAATAAACAAATGCGAAAGCATAACACATAAAACAAATATACATAGAGATTTCCCCTGGATCCCAAAACCAGGACTATCAGCTTAATTTTTCATTATGTTCCTTTCAATGTTACAATACATATATATACATGCCGAAGCATCCAATACCATGGACCGAAAACCATCGAGCCCAAAACCATGTTCGAAAACCATGCACAAAACCATAGGTAGGTTCACCCCACCTAATATAGGGTCCAAAAAAAAAAAAATCTCAGGGTCGCTACCCCGGACGCCATAGAGGGAGGTTACGCGCCCCCCTTAAACCCCTTAGACAAGGGGGGCTCCGCCCCCCCTCTAACCCCCCAGTTAACTAGGTGGGCTAGTCATGAAAAGAATATAACACAACCCAACAATTATCAATTATCTTATTTCCTTATTTTATTTGATGTAACATAAACAATATATATACTTTTCTTTTAGTTACTAAAATCCCTTGTAATTATGGTTCTTGATAATTTGAATTGGGTCATTACAAATGGTCAAATTCCAAATGAAGGCTCAAGGTCATACCATGGGTCAAGGCACCTCCATGATGCATGTAAATGACTTTTTAAGCCAGTATTTGGGTCATAAATTCCCTAAACAGCCAAGTGACGTCAAATAGAACAAAAGTAATTCCCACTCTAGCTTATTTACTCTTCAAGATACTTCAATCATGCCATGCTCACACCATCTAAGTTGTATTAAGAGGCTGATAGATCATCCATACAGCCCTCCAAGTCATTCAATGAACCCCAAACTGCCACATGTGCTGTAGGTGCAAATCAGCCCTAAACATCAATACAAATCAGCTCATAGAGTGACGCATCAGACAGCATTCAAGAAATTTCCACATGGCATACATAGGAGGTTTCCAAGTGTCCACAAACAGCCCCAAAACTGCCTCAATGGGTATGGCCAACGCCTTGAAAAACGTGAAGTGCCTCAAACAACATACACTGCCTTGGGAAGCATGAAAGTGCCCAAAAACAGGAATGCAACCACACCGTAGAGGAGAGCAACCCCATGCCAAAAGCCGTTCTGCTCATCAAAAATTTTACATGGGCACCCCCTGCTAAATGGAGGGGTAACATGGTGGATAACAATATGATATAATTATTTTATAATCCAATGATAATACAACGAATAGTGGGGAGACTATATACTACCATGCCTTTTCTTAATAGACACATCATGCAACATTATGCTATGACTCATAAAGCTCCATCAAGCGCAATATAAGTGCCATAAAATCATGCTTCAAACACAAATAGTGGCATTCTTGTATGCCTGTTCTCTTATTAGTTTTCTGCAGCTTTGATCTTATATTTTATATATTTTCCTCTTGTCATTAACTTAAATTTAGCAGCTGTTTTGCACCCCCACATGGTATTTCATCAATGGTATTATTTCACCCAAATGGACCTATAGGCTATAGTATTAGTTATTCATTGGACATTAGTAAAAATATCTTATTTTAACTTAACTTCCTTCTAGTCCAGTTGATAAAGAAATTTTCTGTGCATTTCATGCATGCTATGTGCAATTCATTCTTTAGGAAGGAAATTAGTGATGAGGACTACCAGTTCGAACTAAAAGTGCTCCAAGTCCTGTGGGATAGCCGAAAATCTGAAAGAAAAAAGGACATATAGTTATAAAATGAAAAATACTAAACTTATTCGATAAAGACTAAAGGTATCCAAATAAATAGTGAAATTGAATGCAATTGTGAAAGATAAGAGGAAGTATACAAAATTCGTAATAACATATCAAGTAGAATAAAACAACTCGAAATATATACCTTGTAAAATGAGAGGCAAACAAAATCGGCAGGAAATTTTGATAAATCAGGTGGTTGTGTCCCACAACCTTTTGCAGCATCAAGTAAGACCATCCAGTGTCCCCTATTTGAACACATTACACCAATTCTATCAAAGAATGTTCACTGCATTTCACTTCAGAAATCTTTCTCAAGAGCCATTGAAACAACCTTTCAGCACTACTTAAGTTCTTCCATTTTCTGCCTTGAAATAATCCTCAAATTTCGATGAGCTTCCCAAAGCTTTTGAACTCACAGTGGATGAAAAAGGCCAAAGTGCAGATACCTTTCCTTGAGAATTCTACAATGCTACTTGAACAATTCACTTATGAAAATATTTCTTCAATTATAGTCAATTTGGAACCACTCATATAACATAATTGAAGTTGATGAACAAAGGCACCATCAAACTCTTTCAAGCATATTAATTTAAAGTCTATTTCCAAATTGAGTCCTACAAGTGCACTAGAGTGGCCATAAATTCTTTTTGCTAAAGCCGTGGCCTAAAGAATTAACAACATCCTCCCTAAAAGGATTGAGCAATCTGGATTCATTGTAGGCACACAATTTTGGATAACAGCGGGGCATGGAATATGTAGGTGCAATTAAGCAAGATCACAAGCAGCACAAAATTGATTTTGAAAGAAAATGAAATACAAGGGAAAAAGGCTTCATTTTAGCCTTTTTGCAACCTCTAGGGCTTGGTAAATACGTAAAGTACTAAAATCACTTGTTTGATATTCTATTCTTTCTATCTTGCAAAGAAACAAAAATAAGAAATTTGCGCTTTTGTATTTTATAAACAAAATTGCTCATTTTTCTTCGTACGTATTCAATATAAATGTTTTTGCCTTTACACCTATGTTGCACAAAACTTCTAGGGACCCGGCGTTTCGGGTTGTACCCATACCCGAAAGTCCGAAACTTGGCCGAAACTCGACCATCATGTAATCATTTGAGACAGTTAATATAGACTTGTTTTTCCTTCTAAATTGTCATCTATGAGTCTTATTCCCTTTTATCTTGAAGATAATGTGTTATTCACTTATTTATTTATATATATATATTTTTATATATACATATATGACATTTCCGCTGACGTTCCATTTTTTGGAGGTGACATTTCAAAACGTACCTGTTTCGGAAACTCCAAAACATTTCAGCGTTTCGTGCAACTTATCTTTACGCATTGTTGCACAATTTTTGTCGAAGTTCCAAGGAAGCGGATGTACCAATTTTTTCAACAGGATCGGATCATCTATCAACAGTTCATGTGTCATTGTAAAACTATTCTGCAAGTTATGTAATGTAAATGATACTAGTAAGACTGTGAATGTATGTAACAACCTAAGTAAGCCTATTGTTTTGGCGAGACTTTCATCAGGTTTTTCGTCTCACTGACTCATTTGTGTTTCTAAACAAGGGTCATCAGCAAAGTTTTTCCTCCAACCTTACCCCAAAGCTAGGATGGAATTCTTCGTCAAAGTCATAGGTGAGTCCTAGTGTTCTAGTTGAGTCTTATGTAAAAGTCATTTGGGAATAATTTAAGTTAATTGGCTAAATTATTTTATTACAAATCACTCGGTCTACTAGCTCATACTGTGTCGCAGATTCGGTATGTTCTTTTGAGGGTCTAAGCCATACGGGTATTCCCCCTTTGAGAGTAGAAATTGTAAATCTTATGTAAAAAATATTTTAATACATGGTCCTGTTGACCACTGCAGTAGCACCTAATGATCATATGAAAACTCCATGCCCAAGGATGATCCAAAGGACATTTCTACCATCAAATATCATCAGTCAACAGAGTTTCTTAACTCTACTTCTATCTTCTCATCATCTTTCTTGTACCCAGATTCCACACCCTGCAGAGAATTGTAATAAGTGATACTAGTAATGGTGAGTTTTTGAGTCTGTAACAGGCCTAGGATGTTGGGACTCGATCAGCGAATGAGTACACCTTGGAGTGTTTTTTTTATCTGGTTAATTATCCCTTCTTTTTCAGAGGGGGATAATTTTCTGGGTTTTTTCACTCACTTTTTACCCCAAAGTCGGGGTGACAGTTTGAAGGTTGAGCCCCTAACACATCTTAGTGTCTAGAGTCGATGTGTATTTACCATACTAGATCACACAAAAAAATTCGTGGAATTTGGCAAGATCTAATTAGGATTTTTTAATAATTACAAATTTCCCGCAAAACGGGATTTTTTAATTATTTTCTATGTAATGATGTAAATAAGTGGCCTTGGGAAATGTTTGAGGTGTGTAACTACTCGAAATTCATCCTCAGACTCGGTGAAAATCAAAGGTGATGTGGAAACCATGTGGGCCCACCACATAAGGTACAACTCAAAGTCAAAGCAAGTCAAAAGGTGGTCAAAAGGCAGTCAACAAGGCAACACGATGAAGTTTGGAGACACAATGAATTATTGAAAAATGGATTTGATTTAATTTGGATATAATCAAAAGTCTAAGTTTAAAGGGAATAGGAGTGGGGAATGGACCCCACTCATTCTCCATAGTATACATATATGCCAAACTGAAATTTCATGCACATGCCAAACAGAACTCCACACTAAGCCAGGCAAAGGATTGTCAACGCAGATACAATAAAATCATACGCTGCCAACAAGTAATCAGCACATGGTTTTAAATATATTTGATGGAATTTAACTTGAGGGAATTGTGGAGTATGTCTCCACCAATCTACTCTTCACCATCCACCTGTACACTGTTATGTACCTCAGCCATACACATAGGCAACCAAGAAAGGATACACACAGCGATATCCTCCAGTCATCACAACAGTTGTTTAAACATTTAGATATGGTTGATTTTATGTGCAAGTTGACTCTCCCTTGTCCCCTACATACTCACACATGGTAGCAAGAAGAAGACATGCAGATCCTCAAGGAGAATACATACCAATAGTAGAGATATGCACATCAGCCAAGAAGGAAATTAGTTGCCAGTTAAGGAGATTGTTGACTGAAATCTACAACAGCTCAGCTACACGCACAATAGTTTTGGCATCTCCTACGCGAAGCAGATTGGGTTCATCTTGTAGTGGTGAAATCACACAGCAGATTTGTAGATATTCGATGGACAGTCAAGGAGTCAAGGTTGCCACCTACATCCTGTCATCTTGCCACTTGAGATTTGATTTCCTACATCGACATTGATAATTATGTGTCACTTGTTCGCAAATTCTACATTAGGATTGGCTCCCATAGTTCTATACAATAGAGCCTTTAGCTCTTATTTGATAAATTGAAAACGAGCTATTGTGTTTGGGGAATCACTGATCTTATGTACAGTTACGTTCTATTGCAATAAAAGACTTTGGGGTTTCACATATGAGGTGTTGTTCTTCTTGAGCAAGGTAATCTCTTGATCATTGTGTTTCATTTTCTACTTATGCTATTGTGTTCATTAGTTTCCATTATGCTTTTAGAGATTTATTAATGTGTAGCTATCTAACATTGGCATTCGGTTTTGATAGTTTGCTCTAGATAAAGTTTTAGTTGATTTTCCAATAAATCTCTAAGATCTCTTTATCATTGATTTCTTTTAACCGATGTGGATCTAATGTTTATTCGAAGTTGTATAGAGACATCTCTTGGATCAAGCCTCAAGTGTGAGGGGAAATTCTTGGAGAATCATCCCACTCTTGAGCAAGTTCATTGAAGAACCCACATTTGTCATCTCCCAAGGCCTAATCTCACGATTTTGTGTTGCAAGGATCCTTGGTTTTTAGCTTGTGTTTCAAAATCAAATTTCAATTAAAATCATTTGTCTCAATTTTTTGTGCTAATAATGATTTTATTTCGCTACTGAAGAGCATGTTGAAAATTAGGCGAGAATTGGAGTTTCGCTACAATTCCTTAGTCTAAATTTTGTAGAATATTTGTAGATTATATTTGCTAATTTTCCTCTTTGTTTTACATTAAGTTTGAATGTGGGTTTTACAGAAAATTCAGATCTATTTACGGACTACGCTCACATTTTGTGTTGACAGGATTGAGCAAGCTAAAGTTTGAAACTATTTGTTGTAGGACCCCAAAAGCACTTGAGGATCAACTTTAGGGAGGTCATGGGCAATCTTGGATAGCAGCAAATTAGCTTGGTCGTGGACCTTTGTGTGTGAAAATTTCTGAATCTAACGAGTCAGAAATCCTACTGCAGTAAATTGAGTTGCATTATCTACTTGTGTTCTTCATTTAACAAGTTACTTTCATATTTATTTAGAAAATATTGTTGCAAATACATTGCAGTCTACACCAATATACAGATCAAGTACTGAAAAATAAATGAGACAATCACCCAAAGGACACTTATTTTTGGACTAAATGTCCCCGAAAAAACCCAATGTCGGAAAACCGGTGCAGTAGCTCTGAGGGTTTTCTATTATTAAGTGGTAATTATGAATACAAATGCTAGTTGCCCTCCCAGCAAACCAGTGACAGACAAATACAATGGCGGAAAACCTGAGGGAGTTTTACCTCAATTCACCTAGTAGATTCCGACAGATCCGGCAGCAAAACTGGCTAGTCCCGACTACAACTGCTCTACCCCTTTGCAGTAACTACGTGGAGCTCTCAAAGGCTCTGTGTCAGCTCTTATGCCCACTGCATCAGCTTTCCCGGTTGTTCAGACAATTCCGGCTCTCTACGTGGAAGGCAAACTTCTCCCTCTACGTTGGCCCTTCTGGCTCTGCATCAAGGCTGCGTGGGCCCAGACTGGCCCAGCGTCAGCTCTCCTGGCTATTGCGTTGTCTCCACATGCTTCTCTCTGCCTCTCTGTCTATATTTCCGAACTATCCCTGCCCCTCAGCTGCAAGATCTCCCCAATCGATTTTCCTCCTGAAAACTTCTCACCTCAGAAAATCGGTTTACTCAATCTCTCTATGTGTGTTTCCAAATGAACCCCAAGCCTCCATTTTATACTTTTGCTATTGAGCCTTCAACGGCCGAGATTAAGTCACTAATCAATGGCTAATATTAAAACATGACTTGATCCGCCTTCTAGATCATTCTCACCCATATTTTGATTAATACCCATTAATATTTTAATTTCTCTAAGTTTAGACTTAGGAACTCCATTAAAAATATTAATTATTTTAATAAAATACAATCTGCGTGGAATTTCACCAAACAGTTTTTGGGTTCTTTAAAACTCATGTGCCTTACCCTCTCCACCAATTGTCAAGGCTAGAGCACTTCCGATGCTACCAAAAACTAAAACTCCCTCTTAGCAAGGAAAGTGCTCTAGCAACAGTGTCCACCTACATGCTGCTCCGTTCCTGAAGCAAACTCCTTTCTGCACTATTGTTGCCACCAACACTATGTTGTTGCTGCTATTGTATTGTTGCCCATGACGCTGCCACTACCACTGCTGCATCTATACTACAACTCCATCTCAAATGTTGCATCTACTATGTTGCTAGCACTGCCACTACTAACACTGCATCTGTATTGCAACTCAGTTGCTGAGAGAAGCAACTGAAAAACATCCAAAATTAGTTGAGCTAAATTGTGTTCAACATAATACAATGAATGTTGGAATCAGACTGTTGTTGATTCTAACCCTCTAAATCTTCTGCGTTGCTGATGAACTCCTGCGTTGTGCCAACTACACTGCTGGCAACCTTGCTTTGCGCTAATCAGTCTCTAGTCCCCAGCGACTGCATCTGTCCTCCAAACACTCCACTGCATCATCTCACACTAAGTCCATCTCGCTACTACTAAACCTTGGGCTCCCGTAGCAAAGGAATTGATCCAAGAGGTGGACTCCTCAAGGATCCTGCCCACATGTAGTCCTCCCGACTACAGCTCAATATCGCCCCATCTCCCTCCTAGAGATGCGTGGGCACTCATGGCAAACTCATCCTCGCCAATCTTTGCTAAAGCAGCCTTAGGATCATGTTTCTCATCTTTGTCCTTTTTCTTCAAAGGACATTGGGATGCATAGTGGCCCATCTCGCCACAACTGAAACATTTCACCTTCGAAATGTCCTCCTTTCACTTTGGCTTGTGTTGTCCCTTCGATGCCAAAGTTGTGTTTTCCTCGTCCTTCGTTTTCGAGCTACTCCCACTGCTGCCACTAAGGTTGACCTTCACTAGGTCCCTCCTTAACGCCTCCTATTGAAGAGCCGCCCACATCTCCTCCCATGAAGGTAGTTTTTCTCTGCTCAATATGCTTTGGACGAAAACTTGCCATTCATCCGAGACTCCAATCAGGGTTATCCTCACCATCGCGATTGGATGAGGAGTGGGCCCCACTGCAGCAAGCTGGTCACTAGTGTCCTGAAGACGCTGAAGATAGAGGTTCACCCCTTCTCCTTTCTGCATCAAAGCCCGCTGCAAATTTTGCTCCAAATACATCTTCCGCTCTTCGAAAAAGCCTTCATACAAAGAAGACAAGGCTTCCCACATCTCTTGTGTTGTATCCTTGTCATGCAAGTGTGAGACCACATGATCTCGAACTCCATCAAAAATAAGCCTCTTTGACTTCCCCTGCTCGGCCTTTTATTTCTTCTTTTGATCGTTGTCAACAGGAACAGCTACAACACTATTGATGTAGGTCTTGAGATCATGTTCTTCCAAAATAGCTATGATTTGGTCTTCCATATGCAATAGTTGGAAGCTCCTTCCAACCTATCCAGATCTCTGAGCCAATGCAATGCCATCTTACCCAATTGTCGTAATGACTCCTCTAGTCACTGCTCAGCTAGTGAGAAATTCAGACTGTTTGGCGAAATTTCTCTGAGGATAAAATTCCCCTTGTATGTGTCTTCGTTCTTTTCCAGTACATTTCTGCCCCGGCAGAAACTGCGCCCCTCAAGCACTGTGCTAAGGCTCTACATCACTCCCTCTACCTCTGCAAACTCACGAACTGGAAATCATACCTCTCTGTCGTCTCACTCAGAGAGAGATTTCCTCGAATTTGCTTCCCGGCAAGGACTGCGCAATCCCTTCAAGGGAATTCGAATTGCTGCCAAGTGCAACTTTTGGCCTCTCTGCTCAGCACTGGATCTGGTCTTCCTGTTTCAAAATCAATGCTTTGATACCATGTGAAAATTTCCAAATCTAACAAGTCAAAAATCCTACTACAGTAAATTGATTTGCATTATCTACTTGTGTTCTTCATTTAACAAGTTACTTTCAGAATTATTCAGAAAATATTATTGCAAATACACTGCAACCTACACTAATATACAGATCAAACTGAAAAATAAATGAGACAATCACACATAGGACACACTTGTTTTTGGAATAAACATCCTCGGAAAAACCCAATGCGGAAAAACCGGTGCAACAACTCTGAGGGTTTTCTACAATTAAGCAGTAGTTCTGAATACAAATGATGGTTGCCCTCCCGACAAACCAGGGACAGAGAAATACAATGGCGGAAAACCAGAGTGAGTTTTACCTCACTTCACCTGGCAGATTCTGTGTTGATCCGGCAACAAAACTGGCTAGCCCTAGCAACAACTGCACTGCCCCTTCGCAGTAATTGCATGGGCCTACAGAGCTCTCTGAGGCTCTGTGTCAGCTCTGCGTCAGCTCTTCTGCCCCCTACGTCAGCGTTCCCCATTGTTCCGGCCAGTGTTGCGGGGGAGTGCCCCCCCTCGATCCCACTCCCAATCCACGCTCCGGGTGAGAGTGACTCAGGAGTGGGTCGGGAGCGCGCTCCCGAAATGGGAGCGATTTCGGGAGCGCGCTCCCTAAAAAAATTTCGCTCCCTGCCTTTTCGAGAGCATTTTACCTTTTTTGCAATTTTTTTTGTAGTAATGTTTGAAATGCAATTTTTTGTTAAAGAAACAAATAATTTTTGAGTGGGGCAGCTTAATGATCAAGTCTAGGCCCTAGTATTGATATGCTATTCATGGTAATGTTAA
>APFE030725391.1:62752-76596 GCA_000404065.3 Pinus taeda
TATATATAAATTATAATATACCCCCGACGAACCCACGCACCCTGTTTTAGCAAATGACGTCCCCGTCCCCGTACCCGTCCCCGAACCCACGTTTCCTGGCAACATAGCTGAAAACAAAATAAGGGAGCCAAGCACTCAAGTGTTGCAATCACATGTCCAACAAGGAGTGGGTTATAGCCCCTCCATCCATGCCATACATGCCTGAAGAACCACGAGAAAGTGCAACACTCAGCAAGATGAAGTGTCTATCCTATAGAATATGACCATAACACCTTAATAGACACCCCTAAGTCCAAGGAGATCTATTCAAGAGTGTCAGGTCATCCATTATCATCATTACGCTATAAATCATTTGTATGTTGTGCCAAGTGCTCGAAGTCCATGAAACATGGAGCGCTCACCACGATAGGGTGTCCATTCTATCAAGTATGACCACAAGGACCAAATAGACACCAAAAAGCCAAGGGCACTCTACATAAGATGTGTCATCCATCAACCTAGACCAACCCAACCTTAAAACCCTAAATCTTACTAAGATGAATAAGAGCATGAGTTGTCTACATGAAAGGTAGTCTATATCAACAAGCATCATTAAAGTACAATAGACACATCATGAACTAGGGCAATCCATCAGAAACTCACATCTCCACACCATCACCAAATCCCCCTAGGGTGCTCCAAAATATGCCCAAGAGGTAAGTTCTCTTCTAATTTGGTTGTCTATCTAGTGAAAAATTATTGTAAGAGTTGAATAGACACCTCCCAAGCAAGGGTGCTCCATCACAAGAGTCAAATAGCACCTCATAAAAATGGAATAGACATGTCAAAGGTTAGAACCCTCCATCACAAAACTCATAGTTGATTACACCATAACCAAACCCTAAGGCGCCAAATGCATGACAAAGAAATGGTTGCTTAGTGGAATCACTTGTCTATTTTGTGGAGAGTTATCAGTGGAGAAAAATGGACATGAAAAATATGAGGGCCTTCAAGAAGATCACACAACAATACCATAACGTTAGCCTTCATGCAAAGGAAAACACCGTGAAGAAAATAATAGCACCATGAAAACAACCATCACATCATAGCATGCCATCTCCTTTGACAACACCAACGAGCCTCTGATCATGGAAAAAAGCAACCAAAACCACGAAAAGCATCAATCACATGATCCATCATCGAGGACCACTATGCTCACCCATCCCAAATGGACTACATCAAGCAAAAATCATAACCATGCCTACAAGTTACTATTGACAATATGTCACATGAAAAGAGACACAGTTACCACTCATGTCAATAAGGGGTATAACATGCACTTTCTTACCAATAGAGTGGCCTAGGGAAAATTAATAAGATAGGATTTTCGAAAGAAAGGACTCAATATTTTGTGAATGAGCACTAAAGACTATTTTCTCACTATTTTGGAAGTTGAAACGATAGTCAAGCACACTATGCAGCTCATTGTTGAGAAATATAAAGGGAAAAAGTTAGGATGATTTCTTTTTTCTTGATAACTGTTTGTGATGTCTTTTTACTTTTTCATACTTGTTAGCTTCTTCAATTATTATTATGTTCTCGTATCATCAAACAACTACCAAAACAAGAAGAACAATAGTAGACAAGAACACAGAATGTAGGCTGCAAGCCTGGGCCAAAACCACGCCACTTGAAAGGAAAACCCGCAAATCTCTTCTCTTCTTATAGATTCTTCAATTGATGAATTCCAATACCTCTAGACCAAGACCAATTCCAACCCTTCCGGATGATGTGCTTCCTTTGTCAAGGTCAAACCCAATCAAATCTCTTCCAACAACACAACTTCAATCCCCAACTTCAGAATTTCAGCCTCTACTGCAGGTCTGAAATTTTCGGCCCACCCAATAGCAGTTGTTGCCACACATGTTAGCTTATTTTAATTTTTAGCCTCGAAAGGCTTCTTCAGAACTTCGCTTGGATTTCTCCTTCTACCCTTCATCATTACACACCATAAATTCAATGCACATGGTCACATCACATTAATTAATGAGTTCACATACCAGCTACCTAGTGGATCTTCTTCAATGAGTATGGTTACATTACATTAATTAACCTCCCTCTGTTCCTAACAAAGGGATTCATTTATTTAAATACAGGGTACTGCTTAGAACCAACATACGAATAGGACCCAAGAAAAAGAAATGATCCTATCAGTGCATTGGACCAACAAAATCCACTTCAAATATCCAAAGTCAAGAAGATGCTGCCAATGAGAGTTTTTGGGGCATTACATTGTTGTTTTTGTTTCCATGAATATTTCCAAATAGAAGGGAAAATTCTGGAAGAATAAAGCTTTTCAGTCTATCATTTGAATGGCAAAAAGATGCTGGTAAAGAATGAATGAGGACAGCCTTCATACATGATATATTTCATAATAAATAAAAGGTGCAGTAAAACATCATACTATCCTTGATGCTACAGTACCTGGGAGTACATACTGATCCCATGCTATCCACATGTCTACCTTCTTGGATCATCTTTACCAACTCAAGGTCATATTTTGTTCCAGAGAAATTGCATTCTGATGGAAATGCAAATAGGTGATATGCATCACCTGCAAAGACAAGCCAACCTTTTGCAACCTTTATCCAACATAAAATGTAGTCCAAAAATTACTATAACTAAAAAGAAATTGATTGATAATGCTTCCACATGACGAATATTATTCGGTTGTGCTTCTCAATATCTTACTAGTTGACATTTCATCCTGAAATATCTGTTTATATCGCCTCTGTCTGCTGCGAAATTTCAATTTTTGACCTCCAGTGGAACCAATTTCAGGTAAATGAGTTCTAGAATCCTGTTCCATACTTTCAATATCTACAGCAATTGTAGTTGCCCCATGGTTGAGAGCATATCTAAGGATTGTCAAGGATAGATCCTAGACCATTAAGGTGAGTACATCTAGATATCGTAGCAAGTCTCACCATCCAATTCTGTTCCAACTAACATTAAGCTTACAACTAAAGAAAGTTTATATTGTCAACAAGCATATACAGTCAACCAGCCATAAACCCTGTTTGCACATGGTTGGTATATACTATATAGACGCAAAACAACCACAATAAGAAAATTAAGACAACTTCCTCAGTTTTTCCCTGAGAAAACCCACACAGACAAATAGAAGTTAGCACATTATATCCAGTTTGGGTGAAGGTAATGGTGGTTATCTTCATGATGGTCAGCAATACATTCAGCTCCTAAATCTATTGATAATGTGTATCCGCAACTGGTTTGAAGTTTTGAACATGTCTTCAAAGTTCAAACCACCTTGAAAGGTTACTTCAACCTATGCTGGGATTTTAGCATGAGTTAAATTGTGATGAACCAAAAACTTTAGTATATTCTCTCATATCAGTCCGCATGAACAAACTTTAAAAATTGAAGAGCATTAAAAGGGGTAATTATAAAAGCAATTTTTGCATCCTATCAGTCTGCAATGTGCATGAACAAATTCTAATGATTGAAGAGCATACCACATCAAAAAGGATATTATAAAAGCACGCTTTGCAAGTCAAATTTTATCACCAAAATTTTATGTAATTTTTATTGAATTGTGACCAAAAGGATACTCTCGAATCCCAAGTACACTATTATGATTTTCCATTGTGTAGGAGTAAATGCTGTCTGTACTCCAAGGAAAGGTCTCTCCAACCAATTTCAGGGCATACAACATTAAAAGGGGTAATTATAAAAGCAATTTTTGCGTCCTATCAGTCTGCATGAACAAGCTCTAATGATTGAAGAGCATACCACATCAAAAAGGATATTATAAAAGCACGCTTTGCAAGTCAAATTTTATCACCAAAATTTTATGTAATTTGTATTGAATTGTGATCAAAAGGATACTCTCGAATCCCAAGTACACTATTATGATTTTCCATTGTGTATGAGTAAATGCTGTCTGTACTCCAAGGAAAGGTCTCTCCAACCAATTTCAGGGCTGCTGTTGCACCAGAAGTAAAAATGCATTTGTACTCTTTAGGTGAAGCATTACAATAAGCCAGAACCTGCAGAATAACTGTCAGCATGTATACTCCAAGTAATGGAAAAAACACCAGAGCTAAACAATTGCAGATGCCTTTGAACTAGTGGAGCAAATAACAAGGACAAATGAAGAAGCAAAATCAATTTCAAGGTGATTCTGAAGAAAAATGATCAATTAGAAATTGAAAATGAATATGTATTTAATATCCTCGGCTAGCCCCAAAAACAGTCAATGGGACGCAAGGTGCATCTAGTAACAGAGTGCTTAATGCATCTACCGAGAAAAAAAAATGAGTATAGTTGTAACAGTAGAAAAGATAACAGAGCAAGGGAGAAGCCATCTATAACATATCATAGCAAGGGAGAAGCCAACTATAACATATCATTACAGTAAGGCAGTCTATTTTTGAAGTATATTCTGCAAAGTAATTAGCCCAAATGACCAGGATAGAAAGAGATGAAGATGAAGACAAGCTCACAGTTATCGATTATCTATAAAAGCATTAAAGTCACCCAAGACCTGGCAAAGGATATCCATAGCAGGTCTTAAATTCCCAGCTCTTTATATACACACACACATTAGGTCAAATTGGGAACATTAGATGCATATTTTACTGATACACTTAGGCCCTAAACTAATGGATATTCAAATGGTCTGTTCACCAAAACAGATCTACAAACTGCAGCGACTACAGTGAAATGATGCTTCACTGTCCAATTAACTTTTTCAATATTTAGAACTTTAAGTGCAAAAATAATAAATGCCAATCAGATTATTAAACTAGTCTGACATTAAACAGAAACTACAATAGCAAAGACACACACATTGGACACAAAATTTACCTGGGAAACCCAGTACAGAAAACCAGCAAGCAATAAATTGCCATTCCTTTCATTTTCTTATATCATGGAGATTACAATATAGATCCTGTGGGAACATACTGTAGCTGGAGTCTAGACTGCTCTACGCTGTACACAATCTCTGATGAAATGACACCAAATATCTATGTGTTTCGACCCGTCATGAAACACTAGATTCTCAGAGAGCTTAATGCAACTCTGATTATCACAGTAGACACTGGCCGCCCCCATCATCTGCCTGAACAAGCTTACTAGCAGCTTCCGAAGCCATATAGTTTCACACATAGTTGTGCTTGCTGCCATATACTCTACTTCTACAGAGCTCAGTGCTACTGACTTCTGCTTCCTGCTACACCAAGAAACCATCCCTGATCCAAAGCTGAAGCAGTACCTAGAGGTACTTTTCTTGTCTACTGAACTGCCTACCCAATCTGAATCTGTGAATCCACATATTCTGACATCATCCCCTCAGGTATATCTCAAACCATACTCGACTATGTTGGGCACATATCTCAAAATATGTCTCGTTGCTGCCCAATGTACCCTCTTTGGTTCTAACATAAACTGACTGAGCGTATTGACTACGAAGCAAATATCTGGCCTAGTGTTGACCAAATAGATGAGAGAACCGATAAGTTGTCTATACAAGGTGGGGTTGACATCCTTGTCACTTGAAGCATCTATCTTCTTCCAGTTGGTGATCATGGGCGTAAACATGGGTCTACAATCCTGCATTTTGAATCTCTTCAAAATGTTTGTGGCGTATCTTCCCTCCCCAAGGAAGATCTCCCTGTCCTTCTACCACACTTCAAATCCTTCATATCAAACTCTCTTGCCAGGTTCCTCTCGCAGTCCTCTATGAGCCCCAATGATCTTGTAAGAAGAGATCATCCACATACAATACTAGGATGAGTGGCTCACCCTCCACCACCAAATAGTAAAGGTTGGGATCTGCGTCACTCTTGACAAATCCAATCTGCTACAAGTAGTTGTCGATCCAACCATACCATGCCTTGAGAGTCTGCTTGAGCCCTAAAGCTTTCTTCAATCTGCACACTAGAGCTCTCAGTGGTGCCGAATATTTCATCACCTTTATTGATGGCCATTCTAAGAAAACCTGGATCTACTTCTTGAAGACCAAGGATGAGGTCTTCAATCGTTTCATGGAGTTTAAAGCTCTCGTAGAGAATGCAACAAGGAAGAAGATCAAGGTGCTTCGCTCAGATAATCGTGGAGAATACATTGATAAGGACTTCACAAACTTCTATGCAAGAATGGACAGCTCCATATAATCCACAGCAGAATGGTGTAGCAGAGCGAAAAAATAGAACCATTGTTGAAGCTGCAAAGGCCATGTTATATGACCAGGATCTACACAGATTTATATGGGCAGAAGCATGTAAGACGACAATATAGATTCAGAACAGGACTCCTCATAGAGCACTGGGGAAGAAAATGCCAGGAGTCTTCACAAGAAAAAAGCCAAAAGTAAGCCACTTCAGAATTTTTGGCAGCATTGCTTATTGCCACGTGTCAGATGATAAAAGGACCAAAATGAATCAGACTATAGAAAAGGAGTTCTTCATTAGGTACAACAAAACCTCAAAGGCATATAGAATCTACATTCCTAGCAATAGGAAGATTGTAGTAAGGTCAGACGTAAAGTTCATGGAGGACCGAGCTTTCAGGAGATCTCGTCAAACGCCTGCAGGTGATCAGAATCAGTCAGCAAAAGCTCCTTTAGTCCAGCAGCAGGGGCAGCCATTGGAACAGGCAAGAGGACTGTCACAAGGATCAAGCACTGTGACTAGTACCAATATTTCCTCAAGTGCAAGAAATCCGAGGAGTTCTCAACAGATGGAGCAGTAGAGACAGGATGAAGAAGAGATGGCAAAAACTCCCACGACTAGTGGTCGAGCCAACAAAGAGGTTCGTCAGACATTGAGAGATGCAGAGGAGTTTATTGGAACTCTTAGGGCAAGCAAAAGACAACGTAGACAACGTGACAGGGACCAAGCATTGGTGGCTCAAGTTGCAAAACCTTTTAGCTTTTAGGAGGCCACGTAGCATCAGGTGTGGGTTGATGCCATGGTAGAAGAGTATAGCTCTATCATGGCAAATGATGTTTGGGAGGTCGTGCCAAGGTCAGAAGATAGATCAGTTGTAGGTTCTAGATGGATCTATAAGATCAAATATGCGACAGACGGCAGTGTGGACAAGTACAAGGTTAGATTCGTGGCAAAGTGGTATGCACAAAAAGAAGGGACAGATTATGAGGAGACCTTCACCCCAATTGCCAGATACACTTCTATCCGGTCAGTTATATCTCGAGCAGCTCAGATGGGATGGAAGATTCACTAGATGGACGTCAAGACAGCCTTTTAGGCCGGGATGATAGAGGAAGAAGTGTACATAGAACAACAAGAGTGCTTTGAGCCTCATAAAGGTACATTCATCTGTGCAGATTGAAGAAAGCTCTATATGGACTCAAACAAGTTCCCAGAGCATGGTATGGTAGGATTGACAAGTACTTCCAGCAGATGGGATTCGTCAAGAGTGACGCAAATCCCAACCTTTACTATTTGATGGTAGAGGATGAGCCACGCATTCTAGTTTTATATGTGGATGATCTCTTTTTGACAAGATCATCAAGGCTCATAGAGGAACCTGGCAGCAAAATTTGACATGAAAGATTTGGGGTTGATGCACTATTTCCTAGGATTGGAAGTGTGGCAGAGGGATGAGGAGATCATCCTTGGGCAAGGAAGATATGCTACAACTATTCTGAAGAGGTTTAGGATGCAGGATTGCAGACCCATGTCTACACCCATGATCACCAACTGGAAGAAGATAGATGTATTAGATGACAAGGTTTTGACCCCACCCTGTATAGACAGCTTTTTGGGTATCTCATGTCAATGGTCAACACTAGGCTAGATATCTACTTCGTAGTCAATACCCTTGGTCAGTGCATGGTAGAGCCGAAGAGGGTACATTGGGCAACAACGTTGAGGTATGTTCATGGCAGAGTCGGGTATGGATTGAGATATACTCAAGGGGATGACGTCAAACTTTCTGGGTACACAGATGCAGATTGGGAGGCAGTTCAATGGACAGGAAAAGTACCTTCGGGTACTACTTCAGTGTTGGATGAGGGATGATTTCTTGGTGTAGCAAGTGTTGATTTTCGGTAGCATCGGATGTTCTCTAAGTCTCAAAATTTGTAGGGATGCTTAGACACATGCATTTTCCAATACCCAAAAATCGTTTCAGGAAATTCCACCCGGAGACAATTTTATTAAAATAATTAATTATTTTTAATGGGTCCCTAAGTCTAAATTTAGGAAATTAAAATAATTAATGGGTATTAATCTATGTTAAATTTAGGTATGTTCTATGCTTAGAGCAATTCACTTCAATTTTTCATATTAGCCCAATGTCAATATTCAGATTAGCACTCACATCAGCATGATAGTAAAATGCAGATAGAACATAAACATAAACAATAGAAGACAAGCCAAGACAAGAGGACACAAGATGTGGCACCAGCCAGGGACAAACCCCAATGTGGGGAAACCCTTGATCAAATCTTCTTATATTCTTCAATAGTTCAGCAGAGAGAGAGAGAGATAGTACAAATATACAAATCAGATATTGTATGACAGCAGCAGCAATTCCATCATTCTGATAATGATGATTGTTCTAGGATGCAGCACCGACAGTCTTCAAATATTCACAAGGAGTGTTGTAGCATACCCTCATAGGAGATCATCAACCTGATGTCCTTCCACATAACATTAATGTAGCATTACTCTGTTTACTTGTTGCTCCAGAAGTTGCAGCATATGCTAGAGTAACTCTTTATATCTAGACAGCCCTAAGCAGTCCTTGTTATGGTGCTATGGCCTGTGGCCTAGCACATAGCAACTCCTCAAAACAATTATATAAACATCATCAACGCAGTAGAATAGATTACAAAATCTCAGCTTAATGTTAGAATCCAATCCGAATAAGTATCCTAGCTCTGTGCTAAATTGATCCAAGACTTGAGGCAGATTTCTTCAATGCATTACGACATTGGCTTACCGACCTTGATTCCAGACCTTAAGATATGCCTAGGAACAACCTTCATTATTATGTTATCATCATGCTTCTTTCACCCTGTTGTCATCTATAGCAACCAAAACTCAACGTTGTCCTTCCAGGCCTCCTTATGTTGTTAAGGCTCTTACTAAATTGTGGATAAGGGTCTCCCTTTACTGCGGCTGAGGCTCTGCTTGGCTGCAGCTTAGGGTCCTTCTAAACTACAGATTAGGGCTTCTTTAGCTGTGGGTTAGAGTTCCTTTGAATAGCGGATCAGAGCCTCCTCTTGACTGCGTTCTAAAGCCTTTCCTTGATGAGGCTTAGAGCCTTTACTAACTGCGTATGGGAGCCAGCCCTATGACTGTGGCTAGGGCTTCCACTGATTACGGCTAGGGCACGTTTACTACGGCTAAGACCTCCTCCTTTGATTGTGGCTAGGGCACATTCACTGCGGCTGGGACCTCCTCCTTTGACTGCGGCTAGGACACATTATTATAGCGGCTAGGTTTCCATTAAGACAGTGTATTAGACCTCTTCTTGACTGCGACCGAACTACTGCTAAGTCTTCTTCCTTTGTTCTGTATTAGGCCTCCATAGACTGTTTTAGGCCTCTTTATCACTACAGATTTACGGCTCTCTTAAAAATAAATTAGGGCTCCTTTATGACTGCGTTTAGGGCTTCTCCCTCTTGACCTCTCTAGCCACCAAACCCAAACGAGTGGAGAGAGATCTTAGGAGAAGTGCGTGTGCAAAATGACTTGAAGGCCACCTCTATTTATAGTGCAACGTTGAGGTTGAGTTGGGGTAATTTGGTTGCTGGTCGACCTTGACAAATTGTCAAATAACATAAATAAATTCATATCTCCATGAATTGTTGGAAATACTAGGGGGGGGTGAATCAGTATTTCTTTTCAATTGTTATTTTTACCAGTTAAAACATTTATGTTCAGAACACAAGATGAACAACAAGAATAAATGCTTTTATTAATATAATCTTTGCAATAAAATAGATACAATATATATATAATATATATATATATATATATGATTCCAATCTGTTGTCAAGCACCAACTTGGACTTTTGTGAGGCTCCAACCTCCAGAGCACCAACTCTGTTTTGTGAAGACACCAACCTTGGACTTAGAATCACCAACTCCCAAGACACCAATCCTTCCGGTTCTGAGGCACCAACCTCAAGGGCTCCAACCCTCTGCTGCTAACTGTCTGGATCTGTTTTGTCAAGGCATCAACCTTGGATATAGGAGCACCAACTCCAAGGACACCAATCCTTCAAACTTTTGAGGCACCAACCCCAAGGACTCCAACCCTCTTGTCAAGGCATGTTTGATAGTAATGTTCTGCTCTCAGAACTCTTCTTTACTGAGTTCTGTCTCTTTATAGCTTCACTGTAGTCTCCATGCTACAGCATCAATGGCAATCAGTCTTCATATGAAGAAGTCTATACAACTCTTCATATTGTCCACACAGAGTCTACAATAGCCATCATGATTTCTGATAATGTCTCCACACAGCTTTAGTGAGTCTACTATTAGCTGCACTAAGCTCTGATTAACTCATCGCTGGTCTGAGCCTTTCACAAGTTACCCCAATCAACAGAGTTGCTCGTCCGTCGGCTTCCTCTTGTCTTGCTAGACCTTCGGCTTCCTCTTGTCCTACTGGACCTTTGGCTTCCTCCTGTCCTGCTAGACCTACCACTGCCTCTGTTTCTTCCAGTTTTTTTTGCAACCTCTAAACTTTCCTTGTTCTCTGTTTTATATGTCTAATTCGCCTGACCTTTGGCTTCCTTTCTCCCGCTTGAACTTCCGCTTCCTCTGTGCTCGCTCTTCGGCTTCCTTTGTCTCTTCGGATTCATCAAATTCTTACAGGACACGTTAATGCAGAAGAGAGGCTGAATTACAATAGTGTTGCATATTAAAAAATATCAGAGAGGCCCTTTTTAATATTCATACAATATACATTAATTGTTCACGGAAACCATATAAGAGAGACTATAGCAATATAGAGGTCCCACATGCCACGTCATCCTTTTATCGCAATCGCTACTTTAATACGACAAGCCCTTAAGCCTTTAAACCCGGGACCATACAATATATAGGAATACAAGGATGCACAGGAAATACACGGAAAATACACCCTCCGAACACATAAGGTCGGACTTCAAATGCATTATGCCTGCATCTATAACTTCATCGGGTCCACTCCTTCACAACTTTATCGCAATTGGCAGATTTGCACATAACATAGCCAATTCCTCGATACCTAGACGTGATATCATTTTAAACTGTTTTAATAACTTCGTCGGGTTCATATATATATCGCAATCGGTGCTTTCAATGTGGCAAGGCTTTACAAGAGGCTTGTGATATGCAGCGGATGCGATAATATATTAAGTCATATTGCAATGGTCCAGTCGGGTCCGTATATATATCGCTATCGCAATTTTAACATGACAAGGCTTAAAACACTACGATACATAACTCCCAATATGGCGGATGCGATATATCGTTAGGGTGCGATATAATAGGACCATCCGGTCCACAACTGTATATCGCAATCGGAGGTTTTGAGGGTGACAGCCCTTTGAGATTAGCGACACAGCGGATGTGATATTACATTAGGGCGGTTTATAATGGAGGCGCGTGTGTTTGTTAATATCGCATCCATCTAATATATATACTCCTCCGTTCTTAGCTTTGGTTGCAGACTTAACCCATATCCCTTTATCCCCTTTAATTCTATTATAACCCTCGTATAATGAGAATATACACAAATACACGGGAACTTGCATTTTCCGCTTTTCCATAGCCTTGGCACGTTTATCGATGCTTGCCTTTATCAGGCTCATTCTCCACTGTAGATTAACTTGCGCTAGATCCAACGGCTTGCATGAATTTCGGGTGAGCAATTTGCAAGGGAAATAACCACCTCAAAAAGTGGTTTTCTCTCTCCACCCTCGTGCTATGTGTCGCTCAGTTAATGGAATCGGGCGCTCTCCTCTAAATACCACTTACCGCCTAACGTCCACCCGAAAACCACCGCCACTATTACAAATCCGCCTTTTGGAATATAACCATGTGCATTCACTTTGACTTTAACCAGATATTATACACTTTAACCCGATATATGTGGTTATATACTTTAACCTGATATATACTCCTCCGCTCTTTTCTGGTCTAATATGACTCCGCGATGGCTTCCGATGCACTGCTTCAATAGCTCTTCTCTGATATTCCTCCGATATCGCATGATATGGCTCCTCTGTTAACTGCTCTTCCGCTGGCTTCTCCTCCTGATGCGTGTTCCTCTTTGTTCATTCTAGTGAACAATATGGCTCCTCTGTTAACTGCTCTTCCGCTGACTTCTCTAATGGCTTTGCTCCTTGGCTTCTTACTCATGTTTCTTCATGGATCTACTCTGCTTCTCCTTGGCTTCTTGCTCCTGTTTCTTCATGGATCTGCTTTGCTTCTTCTTGGCTTCATATCATCATTTAGTATCCTAGAATATTGCCATATTGACATACTCCTGTTGCTTCATGGATCTGCTTTACTTGGCTTCACATCATTGTTTACTGTCCAGAATATTTCCATATTGACATCAATGACAACCTAGATTAACAATCTCCCCCTTTGTTATTGATGGTAATATTCTTCTTCTCTCCCCCTTTGACATCAATGGCAAAGGAGTGCACAAGGACTCCCCCTGTTGAACTGCTACTCTTCTTCATGAATAATAGATCTTCATGGGTCTGTTACTCCCCCTATCATAGTGCTCTTCTTTTTACTCAAGATAGAAGGATTGCTGCAACTAGCACATTATCCCCTCTTCATGTCTCAAAACTACTTTATCATGGCTTCAACAATGCTTAGAGATTCTTCATTTCAATGCTTCTAAACAGATTGCAAATAGCCACACACCAAACGTTCAAGTCCAAGTTTTTATGCTTCAATCCATATTTTGTTGTCTTCCACAGTCGGAATTAAGGGGCCTTCATAGTCTGATCAAGAGAAAAAAATTGCCACTGGAATTGCGATCTTTCTTCAGATCCAAGTTTCTTTGTATCTCTATGCTTCTTCTTAAGTCACTGAGCTATATTCCACTGCACAACATTCTCCTTTCTATAGTCTTTTTGATGAGCCATCTTTTCCTTGTGATCTTGTAAAACTGTCTCTTAAATTCTTTTCGCTGATTGGCATCTTTTTGCAATGCTTCAGTTTTGTTAGATGTTGCCAACTGCTCTTGCTTCATACTTCATTCCCAGATGTATATGTTTGTTTGAAGGTTGCCTTTATTTGTGTCCATAATTTACCTGTTCTCACATCAAATCCCTGAGTCGAAACATTTAACATCTGTAATATCAGCACCATAGTTATTTGCCCTATTTCTCTAGTATTATATGACCTTCTCTGTTGCTCCAATTACTACTTAGTGATCAAGTGGAAAAACATCTTCAACAACAGTTCAAAGAATAGTTAAGAGATCAATTCTTCAATGGAGTACTCCTGAGAGATGATCTTTATCAAAGAATGATTGTTAATATAGCTCAATAAGGATTTCATAAGGACCCTTTCACGAATAGCTTCTACAATAATGATCAAGAATCACAGGCTCCCCCTAACTATATGCATCATCTCTTTTGGTAGAGTCTTCCCATCAAATGCTTAGATTGTCATACTTGTGTAACTTTCTTCTTTTGCATGGTTCTAGCTTGTGTAAGAGCCCAAGTTAAGTTACAATCACGTGCCATATGACCAATGTTATGACACTTGAAGCATTCCACATTGTTCATGAATAAGAATTCATGATTTCTTCCTGCAAAATTGTTCCTTGGAGATTGTTGGGGACCATAATATCTA
>APFE030725391.1:78377-105727 GCA_000404065.3 Pinus taeda
GTCTTTAAGAAATTCCTCATTCTTGCTTCCCATATATTAAAGTTCCCGTTGAACCATGGAGCCTCCTCAAATTGATTGCATTCTATTTTAGTGATAGAGGGAGACACATCCTTAGGAGGATTGGAGACTTTCTTCCTTGACTTCGCCATTTGTGTTCTAAAGATCAACCTTCAAGTTGTTAGGCTTTGAATGAAGGTACTGGCTCTGATACCAATCGTTGGAAATACTAAGAGGGGGGGGTGAATCAATGTTTCTTTTCCAATTGTTATTTTTTCTAGTCAAAACATTTATATTCAGAACACAAGATGAACAACAAGAATAAATGCTTTTATTAATATAATCTTTGCAATAAAATAGATACAAATATATATGATTCCAATCTGTTGCCAAGCACCAATTTGGACTTTTGTGAGGCTCCAACCTCCAAAGCACCAACTTTGTTTTGTCAAGGCACCAACCTTGGACTTAGAATCACAAACTCCCAGGACACAAATCCTTCCAGTTCTAAGGCACCAACCTCAAGGGCTCCAACCCTCTGCTGCTAACTGTTTGGATTTGTTTTGTCAAGGCACCAACCCCAAGGACTCCAACCCTCTTGTCAAGGCATGTTTGATAGTAATGTTCTTCTCTCAGAACTCTTCTTTACTAAGTTTTGTCTGTTTACAACTTCAGTGTAGTCTCCATGCTACAGCATCAATGGCAATCAGTCTTCATATGAAGAAGTCTATACAACTCTTCATACTGTCCACACAGAGTCTACAATAGCCATCATGATCTCTGATAATGTCTCCACACAACTTTAGTGAGTCTACTATTAGTTGCACTAAGCTCTGATTAATTCATCGTTGGTCTGAGCCTTTCACAGGTTAGCCCAATCAACAGAGTTGCTCGTCCGTCGGCTTCCTCCTGTCCTGCTGGACCTTTGGCTTCCTCTTGTCCTGTTGGACCTTCGGCTTCCTCCTGTCCTGCTGGACCTACCACTGCCTCTGTTTCTTCCAGTTTTTTGTTGCAACCTCTAAACTTTCCTTGTTCTCTGTTTTATATGCCTGATTCGCCTGACCTTTGGCTTCCTTTCTCCCGCTTGAACTTCCGCTTCCTCTATGCTCGCTCTTCGGCTTCCTCTGTCTCTTCGGATTCATCAAATTCTTACAGGACACATTAATGCAGAAGAGAGGCCAAATTACAATAGTGTTGCATATTAAAAAATATCAGAGAGGCCCTTTTTAATATTCATACAATATGCATTAATTGTTCGTAGAAACCATATAAGAGAGACTATAGCCATATAGAGGTCCCACATGCCACGTCATCCTTTTATCGCAATCGCCGCTTTAATATGACAAGGCATTAAGCCTTTAAACCAGGGACCATACAATATATCGAAATACAAGGATGCACAAGAAATAAACAGAAAATACACCCTCCGAACACATAAGGCCGGACTTCAAATGCATTACGTCCGCATCTATAACTTCATCGAGTCCGCTCCTTCACAACTTTATCGCAATCGGCAGATTTGCACATAACATAGCCAATTCCCCGATACTCGAACGCGATATTATTTTAAATTGTTTTAATAACTCCGTCTAGTCCATATATATATATCGCAATCGACGCTTTCAATGTGGCAAGGCTTTACAAGAGGCTTGCAATATGCGATGGATGCGATAATATATTAAGTCATATTGCAATGGTCCAGTTGCGTCCGTATATATATCGCTATCGCAGTTTTAACATGACAAGGCTTAAAACACTGCAATACATAACTCTCGATATGGCGGACGCAATATATCATTAGGGTGCGATATAATAGGACCATCGAGTCCGCAACTGTATATCGCAATCGGAGGTTTCGAGGGTGACAGCCCTTTGAGACTAGCGACACAGCAGATGCGATATTACATTAGGGAGGTTTATAATGGAGCCACAGGTCCGTCTTATTATCGCATCTATATAATATATATACTCCTTCGATCTTAACATTGGTTAATGCGGACTTAACCCATATCCCTTTATCCCCTTTAATTCTATTATAACCCTCGTATAATGGAGATATACACAAACACATGGGAACTTGCATTTTCCGCTTTTCCATAGCCTTGGCGCGTTTATTGATGCTTACCTTTATCAGGCTCATTCTCCACTGTAGATTAACTCGCGCTTGTTCCAATGGCTTGCATGAATTTCGGGTGAGCAATTTGCAAGGGAAATAACCACCCGAAAAAGTGGTTTTCTCTCTCCACCCTCGTGCAATGTGTCACTGGGTTAATGGAATCGAGCGCTCTCCTCTAAATACCACTTACCGCCTAGCATCCGCCCGAAAACCATCACCACTGTTACAAATCCTCCTTTTGGAATATAACCATGTGCATTCGCTTTGATTTTAACCAGATATTATATACTTTAACCCGATATATGTGGTTATATACTTTAACCTGATATATACTCCTTCGCTCATTTTTGGTCTGATATGACTCCGCGATGGCTTCCTATGCACTGCTCCAATAGCTCTTCTCTTATATTCCTCAAATATCGCATGATATGGCTCCTCTATTAACTGCTCTTCCGCTAGCTTCTCCTCCTGATGCGTGTTCCTCTTTGTTCATTCTAGTGAACAATATGGCTCCTCTATTAACTGCTCTTCTGCTAGCTTCTCTGATGGCTTTGCTCCTTGGCTTCTTACTCCTATTTCTTCATGGATCTACCCTGCTTCTCCTTGGCTTCTTGCTCTTGTTTCTTCATGGATCTGCTCTGCTTCTCCTTGGCTTCATATCATCATTTAGTATCCTAGAATATTGCCATATTGACATACTCTTGTTACTTCATGGATCTGCTCTACCTGGCTTCATATCATTGTTTACTGTCCAGAATATTGCCATATTGACATCAATGACAACCTAGATTAACAGAATACATGTCAGAATCAAATGATCTTTAGATCAATCCTACACCTCTCGACAAGAGGAATCCAAGAAAAATATCAGCTGCCATAAATAAGATGACCCATATGGAGTTTGGCCCTAGTTGCCAATTTTAACAATCTAACTGTGGGTGAAACTTCTAGAGGAAGACGAAGAGCAAGCCAAAATGATCTAAGCCATTGATTAGAATTAATCTAGGTCGTTGTTTGTCCAATAGAAAGATATAAGAAGAGGCTTGAGGGGCACTTGGAGAACATATCGAGTGACATAAGATCGATTTTCTAAAGCAGAGTAGCTGCCGAAAAGAATTTCCAAGTGATCTTTTGCAGTGAGGGGCAGGGATAGTTCCTTTGGAGATTTTCCCTGATTCGGGAATACTCAGCAAAGGAGGCAGAGAGAGATCCAAGAGAGGCAATGCAAATCCAGAAGAGGTTGACACAGGGCCACGTAGAGGCAACATAGGCTGACGCAGAGGCAGCGCAAATTCTTGAGGAGGTCCAGAAATTTGCTGGAGGAATCGATTTCAGAAGCCAGAAGCCAAGGTGTGAGATCGAGAGGTGAAAACCGAAGTTCCTAGGCGGAAAATCGATCAGCAGAAAGGGTGACGAAATCCCTAGACGCTGTGATGTTGGGCTGATGCAGTGACTGTGCAAAGGTAGCGCAAAGGCAGCGAGGGGTTGTTCATTCAATGGCTGGATCAGCCAAGATCTCCAGTCATAGTGTGAGGTAATCTCACTTATCTCTCTGTCAATGATATTATTTGTACTGGATAGCCAGGAAGGCATCCAGAGATTGTATTCAAAAATTATTAATGCTTAATAATAAAACCCTCAGCTGCAGCACCGGTTTTCCCACACTTGGTTTTTCCAGGGACATTTGTCCAAAAATAACTGTGCAGATGGGTTGTATCTCTTTCTTGTTCATTTTCTTGTTTCCACATTTTATTTAAATGGGTGAAGGCTGCAATGTATTAGTTTCGATGTTTACTGTAGGAAACAATAAATAATTTTGATCAGTAATTAACAAACAGAAGAAACATAATCAGTTGTTGCAATAGAAATTCGGGCATCCAAATTTTCACATAGTATCAGAGTTGCAGGTACAACAAGAGAACAGAGCCGGAAGAGCCCAGTGCTGAAGGAAGAAGGGAAGTCGAAGCGCTGCATAGGTAGCAAATCAAATCCCCGAAGGGTTTGCACAATCCAGGCCAGGAGGGCAAGCTCTTTGTGGAAAATCTCTCTCTGAGTGAGTCGATAGAGACGTAGGATTTCCATATCGAAATTTGTCAGCAGTAGAAGGAGAAGCGCAGCAGCTTCAGTGAAGAGGGGTTTCTGCAAGTAGTTGCTAGGAAGAAAGACGTCAGAAGGAAGAAGAGAGGCACCTAAGGGAATTTCTTCCTCAGAGAATTCCTAGCCAAGGAATTCGAATTTTCATTTGTTGAGCAGCAGAAAGGGGCTACTGATCTACTAACTCTAGCAGGGAGTGCATAGGCTAGCCTAGCAGCAGCGCAGACAAAAGAGGAGGTCATTCGACTTTTTCAATTGGCAGAAATGGAAGCCAGTGGATTGAGAGATCAAGATCGGTTGGATGGTGCATCCAACTATGTGATCTGGAAGGCAAGGATGTCATGCCTTCTGGATGAACATTTTCTCAAGATCTACGTCGACAGTGTGGTAGTTGAGACCGAGGATCTAGATCTATTCAAAAAGTACAAGGGAGAGATGGCGAAGGCCAAGCGGATGATCCTCGACAGAGTGAAGTATCATGTAGTATGTCACATCTCAGGCAAAGGGACTGCCAAGGAGATGTGGGATGCCTTGTCCACGCTATATCAGGGATCTTCCGAGCCACGGAAGATGTACTTAGAGCAGAAGATGAGATCCACGCAAATGCAGAAGGGGGAACGCATTGATCCGTTCCTTGCAAAGCTTCTGGAGACCCGAGACGAGTTGGCAGCTATGGGGTCGACACCTCAACCTACCGAGATGGTGAGGCTGGCTCTAAATTAAGTCTCCGAAGAATGGCAAGTGTTTGTCTAGACCATCCTAGGCAGAGAGAGATTGCCAGATTGGGAAGGAATGTGGGCCACTCTTCAGCAGGAAGAGATGAGGAGAGACTTAGTCAAGTGCAAACTTGAGAATAGCAGCAACAGCAATGGGTCAAAGCCCAAGTAGGAGGATGAGAATGCATCCCTCGCATCTAAGGGTCAGCAGGAGCAGCGGAAGGAAAAGAAATATGTTTCAAAGATCAAATTCTTCAAGTGTGGTGAATTTGGTCACTACGCAACACAGTGTCCTCTCAGGAAAAAGGACAGAGATGAGAAGCATGATCCGAAGGTTGCAGCCGCAAAGATCGAGGAGGACGAGTTCGCCATGACAACCCAAGCATCTCTAGGAGGGAGGTGGGGAGATTTAGAGTTGTAGTTCGAAAGAACTGCAAATGAGCAGGATCCTTGAGGAGCCCACTTGTCGGATCAATTCCTAGCTACGGGAGCCTAGATCTGTAGTATTAGGATGGATCAGGTCAGTTAATGCAGAGGAGTGTCGAAGTGACAATTGCAGTGGCTAGGAGCGACTGAGCAGCGCAGAGCTAGAGTTGGCAGTAGTGTAGTTGGCACAGCGCAGAGTCAGCAGCGACGTAGAGGCTTCAGAGGGTCGGCGTAGAGACTAGTAGCAGTCAAACTCCAGCAATGAGATGCATCATATTGAACACCAGTTCACTAATTAGGGATGCTTTTCCGTTGCTCATGCAGTAGCAATAGTAGCAGTAGTTGGAGAAGGTTGCAGTGCAGATGCAGTATTGGTAGTGGCAATGCCAACAGCAGCACGGATGCAGAATTTAGAGGGAGTTGCAGTACGGATGCAGTGTTGACACTGATAGGATTAGCAACACTACAAATCCGGCATTTGCACCATAGTTGGTGGACAGGATGTCAGACATCAGTAGCGCAGAAGGAGATGTTACAGAACAGAGTGATGCTTCAGCAGGTTGCATTGCTATAGCACATTCCTCGCTAGGAGGGAGTGTTGATTTCTGGTAGCGTTGGATGTGCTCTAAGTCTCGAAATTTCCACGGAGGATTAGACACATGCATTCTCCAATAGCCAGAAATTGTTTTGGGAAATTCCACCCGAAGAGAGTTTTATTAAAATAAGTAATTATTTTTAATGGGTCCCTAAGTCTAAACTTAGGAAATTAAAATATTAATGGGTATTAATCTAACTGTGAGTGAAGCTTCTAGAAGAAGACAAAGATCAAGCCAAAATGATCTAAGCCATTGATTAGAAGTTATTCTGGGTCGTTGGTTGTCTAATAGAAAGATATAAGAAGAGGCTTGAGGGGCACTTAGAGAACATATCGAGTGAAGATTAGAAGATCGATTTTCTAAAGCAGAGCAGTTGTCGAAAAGAATTTCGAAGTGATATTTTGTAGTGAGGGGCGGGAATAGTTCTAGTTGGAGATTTCTCTTGATCCGAGAATACTCGGCAAAGGAGGCAAAGAGAGATCCAGGAGAGGCAGCACAGAGCCAGAAGAGGCAGACGCAAGGCCACGTAAAGGCAAACGCAAGGCCACGCAGATGCAGCATAGGCTGACGCAGAGGCAATGCAGAGCCTTAAGGAGGTTTGTAAATTTGCTGGAGGAATCGATTTCAGAAGCTAGAAGCCGAGGTGTGAGACCAGGAGGTGAAAATCGAAGTTCCTGGGCAGCAAATCGATCAGCAGAAAAGGTGAAGCAGTCCCTAGAGGCTGTGACGTTTAACTAACACATTGAATGCACAGAGGCAACCAGGGGTTGATCATTCTATCGCTGGATCAGCCAGGATCTCCAGTGAAAGTGTGAGGTAATCTCACTTATCTCTCTGTCAATGATATTCTTTGTACTGGATAGCCAAAAAGGCATCTAGAGATTGTATTCAGAAATTACTACTACTTAATAATAAAACCCTCAGTTGTTGCACCGGTTTTTCCACACTTGGTTTTTCCAGGGACATTTGTCCAAAAATAACTATGTAGAAGTGTTGTATTTCTTTCTTGTTCAATTTCGATATTTACTATAGGAAACTGTAAATAATTTTGTTCAGTAATTAACAAGTAGAACATAATCAGTTGCTACAGTAGAAATTTGGGCATGCAAATTTTCACATGGTACCAGAGTTGTAGGTGAAACAAGAGAACAGAGTCGGAAGAGCCCAGCGCTGAAGGAAGAATGGAAGTCGAAGTGTTGCATAGGCAATGAATCAAATCCCCAAAGGGTTTGTGCAGTCCAGACCAAGAGAGTAAGCTCTTCGTGGAAAATCTCTCTCTGAATGAGTCAACAGAAAGGTAGGATTTCCAGATCGAAATTTGTCAACAGTAGAAGGAGAAGCACAGCAGCTTCAGCGAAGAGGGGTTTCTGGTGTGACATAGTGTCTGCAAGCAGCAAGGAAGAAGAGAGGCACCTAGGGGATTTCTTCCTCAGAGAATTCCTAGCCAGGGAATTCGAATTCGAATTTGCTGAGCAGCAGCAAGGAGCAAAAGATCTACTGACTCCAGCAAGGAGTGCGTAGGCTAGCCCAGCAACAATGTAGAGAAGAGAGGAGGTCATTCGACTTTTTCGATTGGCAGAGATGGCAGTCAATGGATTAAGAGATTAGGATCGGTTGGATGGTGCATCCAACTATGTGAACTGGAAGGCAAGGATGTCATGCCTTTTGGATGAACATTTTCTCAAGATCTACGTCGATAGTGTGCTAGCTGAGCCCGCGGATCCAGATCCGCTCAAAAAGTACAAGGGAGAGACGGCGAAGGCCAGGCGAATGATCCTCGACGGAGGGAAGGATCATGTAGTATGTCACATCTCAGGCAAAAGGACTGCCAAGGAGATGTGGGATGCCTTGTCCACGCTATATCAGGGATCTTTCGAGCAGCGGAAGATGTACTTAGAGTAGATGATGAGATCCACGCAAATGCAGAAGGGGGAATGCATTGAATTTCCAAGTGATATTTTGCAATGAGGCGTAGGGATAGTTCTAGTTGGATATTTCTCCCGATCCACTCAGCAGAGGAGGCAAAGAGAGATCTGGGAGAGGCAGCACAGAGCTTGAAGACGTTGACGCAGGGCCACGCAGTGGCAGCATAGGTTGACGCAGAGGCAGCACAGAGCCTTGAGGAGGTCAGGAAATTCGTTGGAGGAATCGATTTCAAAAGCCAGAAGCCAGGGTGTGAGACCGAGAGGTGAAAATCGATGTTCCTGGGTAGCAAATCGATCAGAAAAAGGGTGATGCAGTCCCTAGAGGCTGTGACGTTGGGCTAACGCAATGACTGCGTAGAGGCACCCAACACTTGTTCATTCAGTGGCTGGATCAGCCAGGATCTCTAGTGATAGTGTGAGGTAATCTCACTTATCTCTCTGTCAGTGATATTCTCTGTACTGGATAGCCAGGAAGACATCCCTAGATTGTATTCAGAGAGTACCACTGCTTAATAATAAAACCCTCAGCTGCTGCACCGGTTTTCCCAAACTGGGTTTTTCCGGGGCATTTGTCCAAAAATAATTGTGTATATCTGTTGTATTTCTTTCTTGTTCAGTTTCTTGTTTCCGCATTTCTTTAAATGGGTGAAGGCTACAGTGTATTAGTTTCGATGTTTATTGTAGGAAACAGTAAATAATTTTGTTCAGTAATCAACAAATAGAAGAAACATAATCGGTTGTTGCAGTAGAAATTTGGGCATCCAAATTTTCACAGCAAGAAGCAGAAGTAAGTAGCACTGAGCTTTGCAGAAGCAAAATATATGGCAATCAACACAACTACGTACGGAACTATATGGCTTCGGAAGCTGCTAATAATCTTGTTCAAGCAAAGGAAGGAGGCAACCAATGCCTACTGTGATAATCAGAGTTGCGTAAAGCTCTCTGAGAATCTGGGGTTTCATGACAGGTCGAAGCACATCGATATTCGATGTCACTTCATCAAAGATACTCAGTATGTTCCCACAGAAGAGCAGGTTACAGATACACTCACGAAAGCTCTAGGGAGAGCTAAGTTCGTCTATTTTAGAGAACAAATGGATATGGTTGAGAACCCGTTCTAGTAGCAAGGACAGGCTATTTTGGATGCTTTTAAGTTGCAGCAGCAACAGATGAAGAGGGAGTTGCAGTGTTGGCAGCCGTTCAGCAGGGTCAGTAGCGACACAAATGCAGCATATATCAGAGTTGCACAGTGATTGGTGGGAAGTTTGGCCAGACAACGGCAGCGTGAAAGGAGATGATGCAGATACAGGTTGTCCAATAACACTAGAACACATTCCTCGCTAAGAGGGAGTGTTAGTTTTTGTAGCATCAGATGTGTTCTAGCCATGAAATTTGGTGGAGAGGCTAAAATACATGAGATCTCCAAAACCCAGAAATCGTTTCTAGAAATTCAACCTAGAAGTATCTCAAATAGATTATTAACTGATTTTTAGCTATTTCCTAAGTCTAAACTTAGGGAATATGGTTAATTAAACAATGTTAATTGAGATAAGGCGTGAATCATCTAGAAACTCACTCGGATCAATCCAGAGATGATCCTAGCCATTGATTAAGTTTTAATCTTGGTCATTGGTGCTCCAACAATGGATTATAAGAGGAAGTTGATGTGGTGATGGAGATATCATCCAATGCAGATACTCAGTTGCCTAGGCAGTTTGATTTTCTCAGTAGCAGCAGAGAAAATAGAGCTAGAGGGTAAGTAGCAGGTGGAAGAGGAGAGCAGTAGCATTCCAGAGGAAGATTTCCAGTTCCCAGAAGAGGCAAAGGAAGGAAGGCCGAAATCTCTAGAGCGCCAATGTAAGTTGTGCACAGAGGGTGACACAAGGAGCTCAGGGCAGAGGCTGGGGAAGCGATTTTGGAGGCAAAAAATAGTTGTGGGGTGAGAGAAAATTCTCACAATATTTTTGCCAGTATTTTCCTCAGATTAGATTTCCAATTGGGCATCTAATTTATTGTACTCAGAATTGTTGCTAAATACTAATAATAAAACCCTCATCTGTTGCACCGGTTGTCCCAAGTTGGGTTTTTCCGGGGACAATTGTCCAAAAATAACTGTGTCAAAATTATTTTGTGTGTGCTAGACTATCTCAATTTCTAGTATTTTATTTTCTGCAATATTTTTATGGTGAAAATTGCAGTTGTGATTTTATTCGTTATTTGTTGTAGCAAATAAACTGCATAGTTAAATTTTGAGTTAGAAGAATAATTTCCAGTAGCTGCAATAGATAAAATTTCACAGACCCATGTTTATGCCCATGATCACCAACTAGAAGAAGATAGATGCAGGCAATTACAGTTGTCAGACATCAAAAGCGTGTATGGGAGGATGATGCAGAGACAAGGTGTTGTGGAAGATTGTGCAGCACTAGAGAGAGAACACCTTTCTCGCTAAGAGGAAGTATTAGTTTCAATAGCATTGGATGGCGTTCTAGTCTCAAAACTTTGTGGAGAGGCTAAAACACATGAGTTCTCCAAAACCCAACAATCTTTTCTAGAAATCCCACCTAGAGATAGCTCAATTAAATTAATTGCCCTTCATTTAAATGTTTCCCAAGTCTAACTTAGAAAATTGGTTAATTAATAGTAATTAATTGAGAAAGGTGAGAATTATCTAGAAACTCACATGGATCGACTTGGAGATGATCTTAGCCATCGATTAACTTTTAATCTTGGTCGTTGGAGTCCCAACTGGAGATTATAAGAAGAGGTTGATGCGTAGACGGAGAAACACATATCACAGTGAGTGAGAGCCAGTAGTGCGAGTTCCTTGGGCAATTCGAGCTAGCCAACAATAGAGTTTGAGCCAAAGAGAGGATGCAGAGCTAGAGAAGGGCAAAGACAGTGATTCGAAGGAAGATTTTCCAGTTCCGGAGAGGAAAGAGATGAGGCTGAGTTATTTCTCATGGAAGCAGTACAGGACCTACGCAATTGCTTGAGTGAACAATTTGATTTTGTTGGAGAGAAGGTCGTTTCAATTTCCAGAGATCAGGAGGATTTTCCAGGACACAATAGAGACACTTTCCCAGTCAGCAGCAAGCAAGACGGCTTAATTTGCATCAGTTAAAAGTTGAGCATGTGAGAGTTTGCGTAGAGGTGATGCAAGGTCTACACAGAGGGTTTGGACAGCTTGCTTTTCAATTATCAGTTTGAGTCAAGATTATTTTGAGACAAGGTTAAATTCCTTCGGGTAATTTTGCCAGTATTTATCTCAGATTGGATAGCCAGTTGGTTGTTAGCGCTCAAAAAGCTTTCTCTTGTCTGTGAAAGAGAAATTCCTAAGGTAACCTTTTCAAACCAAGCTTGTAGGGCTAGCCCCTTCAATCTAGAGAGGGCTCTCTCTGACAACCTAATCACTAAGCTTAGCAACTAGCTATCTTAAAACAATGGCTAGATCTTAAGTAGGGTTGTGCTAAAATAGGGTTTGGTTGGGATGAAGCAATTAATCCATTGGGCAACGGGGTCAACAAATCAAGTCTTAAATTCAATTACCAAGATCTTGACTGTATGAATCAAGATGGACAGAGGCAGGGTAGATGGCCAATTGTAGACATGTTCATTTAAATGGTAGTAGAAGGAGATAAAAATCCACTATAGCAGGGCATGAAACATGAGTCCTGCAAGCTTTAAAAGAAAGAGTACAGCTGTTTAAACCATATAAACCAAAGCATTAACTAATGAATTATGTCACATAATCTTATTTAAACATCAGAAGATAAAACATAAATTGGCATCAAGCAAAAAGGAAACTGTCACTGAAGAAAACTGACTGAGTACACCATCACAAGAATCTTTCTATCATTGATCATAATATTCTAGTCATCTTGGTACTTGTAAAAAATCAAATAATTTGATCACACGGCAAAAAGACCACTTTGTGTCAGAGTCCAACAATTTTTTCTTCCTTCTCATATATTATATACGAAAATTACATAAAGTTTCAATATCCCCAAATTTTGGAAATATAACTGTCAAATAGTACAAAATCTCATAACATGATTTACAAAATGTAATCTAAATCCTAATATTCTAGCTATTCGGACTTCCATTTGACATGTAATTATTGACTAAAGCATCTATGAATCTGTTGTACGAGTTCATTGTTGTTTTCTTGGAAAGGTTGATGAGTCACATGCTAGAATCTAGGATCTAGAACTGTTCACTGATTTGTAGGATTATTCACTGTCCATGCCATACATAGATCCTTCTTGTAGTTGTCCATGAGATACATTGAACCTGCAAAAAATCTCCTCAAGTCATGCAACCGAATTTACACTTGTCTCATTATCCTAAGGCACCTCCTTTTCATTGAACATGTGACCAAAACCATAGCGATTTCATCTACGTGCTTACAATCCACAAAATCATGTATAATATAATCATTCATCCCTCGAGTATGATGGCTAGACTGTCAAAAAGCTTTAGTAAAGTATCATGAAACTAAATTAGGGTGTTTACAACAAAATAAATTCCCTTTTTCTTGGATCAATATACTGCTTCACCAAAAATGCAAATTTGCTTATTCTTCCATGACTTCAGGAACTTGAGCAAGCATGCTCAACTTGTCATTATTTGTCCTTGATCTTGTAACCCTTTTATCACTCTCCTGAATGTGTTTGCTAGTTGTTAGGATTTCCTTTTTCTTTCCTTTTGCCGACTCTGTTTTCCTCTTTCTTGCAACTTTCTTCTTACCTTTGGAAGGTTCTACATCCTCCTCTTCATCAATGATTATTGGCTCTTTCAATCTATGGTTAAATGTAGATTTGAAGTCCAACCTCAACTTATTGGTAGGTCTAGTATGAGGATTTCTAAAGTAATGAACCCTAGATTCTATTTCTCAGTTGGTATCCTCTGCCTCCTTGTTTGACTACTTTCCTTTTTTATCCTCTACTGCTATATGGCCTAAATCTTCATCTTTTTGTATTTGCTTTTGTTGTCCTTTGGTTCTTCTTTTATAAACCCTAATTTTTCTTCAATCGTAGGGTTTTCTATATGTTTTTGTACAGGGATTTGATGACTAGATTTAGCCTTTGTTTCTAGAACTAGGGTTTCAACATAAGTTTTAGCCCTAATCTTTCTTTGTCTTCTGGGCGCAACGTTCATCAAAGTTCTTCGTCTCAACTATTCTACTTGTTTATTCAATTCATGGATGTACAGTATTTTGATTAAGCCATGATGGCATATATCATGACATAATAATTTAGCTCTGGTTCTAGCCTTAGTAGTCATCTTAAACAAGCTTTGATGCAGAAAATAGGGCAAACTCATTTTACCAAACGCAGTGAGGTGACACAAAAATATCATATGATATAAATAGGCTTTGGAATACCTACCCTTGCATGTAAAGAACAATTGTATAGTCTTTAAGGCAGTGGACAACTCAGGCTTCGACATTTTTTGAGGGACTCCAATTAGGGTTTTGGCAATCTTCCTTCAAGAAGAAATTCAAATCTACATTATGCACCCTATGTTTCTTGAACCACTTCTCTCCTTCGATAGGCAAAGTCGTGGCTTTTGCAATTCACTCCTTGGTCTCTGCAAAATCCATATTCCTTATTCATGCTTTGCTACCATTTAAGGAATGAAAAAAATCGTGACACCAGCTTAAGTTATACCCATTAAACCGATGGAAAATCGGCTCCCACCCTGCATTTTTGAACAATGGTAACACTTCGTCATAAACCTCAAGACATAGGCCATCTGGTTCATATCGTTTTACATGGCCAAACTTTCCCATTCTTTAGCTATTCTCAATTGGAACTATCCCCAACCTTTGGTAGCACACTGTAAAAACTAGCAAAAACTACTCTATGTACTGCAAAACTGGTCGTTGGAAACGTTGGAAATCACTGATTTAGGTTTATTTTAAACTCCTCCTCTAACAGCGTTGAAACCTCTTTAAATGTCACATCATGTTTAACCTGGGTTAAATTGCCTCCAACAACATCTTGGGCATTTGAAATGATGGAAAAGGCATTTTAAAACCTTGCATTTTCAAACTTTCTATAGGCGCTATGAAAATATTTCGTAGCGTGCTGCAAAATATTTTCGTAGCGTCAGTTGTAGGCACTACAAAAATATTTCGTAGCGTCAACTGTAAACACTACAAAAATATTTCGTAGTGCCACCTGTCTGCATTCAATAGGCTAGGATTGCTGCAAAATTTAGGGAAAACTTAGGTATAACTCAAATAAACCTTTTTGAAAATTTTCTAAGCTTCTTTCACCCTTCTACAACAACAAAAGTTCACATAGACCAATACATAACTTTGCATTGTTTTTTAATGAAGTAATCACTGATCATCAAGACAATTGGTCCCTTTGGATAGATACAAACTTAGTGCAAACATTGGGCATCCAAATTTATTGTACTCAGAATTCACTATTGCATAATAATAAAACCCTCAGTTGTTGCACCGGTTTTCCCAGATTGGTTTTTTCCGAGGAAATTTGTCCAAAAATAAGTGTCAATTTTTATGTGTGTGTGCTAGCATTTCTCAATTTCCTGCATTTTTATCTCCACAGCATTTATTTTATTTGGTGAAGAAATTATAGTGTCATTAATCTGATATTAATCATAAAATTAATATATTGTTAATTAGTTAGGAGAATTAATTTCAGCTATTGCATTTTCAGGAATTTTCACAGGGTTGACCCCAACACTGTCACTTCCCCTTTAGGTTGGAAGCACCTAATAGGTTGACCAATAGACCCCTCTATCAAGTTAGGGAACACCTTTACGAGACTTGGTTTAGTTAGATATCGGAAGGTGATCCTAGTTTGAAATATTAACATGCCCTTAACATTCAAGTTTGGTCCACTTAGATGCATATATGATCTTAGTCTCTAATGGATGGTTGCTTTCACTTGAGTTCATGTTGTTTTGTCAAGTGGTCCATTGCAGCCCAAGCCTTGAGGGCACCGACTCCACAAGTACCTAGGCCTTTCAAAGAGATATATGGTTTAGCAAATGCAGCATTGAGAGAGTTGAGCCTCCTAATAGCAATGAGCATATGTTATATGTCCCAAAGCACTTTCAACACCCACAGCATTGGTCTACTTTGACCTAGCACAAAGGATTGTTCATGATGACACCACTGGACCCAGCATGCCACCAGGCTGGCCTTGACACAACCTAATGGGCAAGACCTGATTCAAAGCCTGGATAAGGATGGTCTTCCAATGAGAGACTAGGGAAGGCTTGTTGCACCTGGAGAAGCCCTAATGTTGGAGAGAGGAGACCACATTTGGACAGTTGGAGACCCATGGATACCACATGATGGCACCCCACCTGCACTTGGGACCCAGAGGACGATTTGCGGTGGCCTCAAATTTTGGATGATCCAGGCACTTTGACACCTTTTCACACCTCAACTCACCTTGGCATGGTATTTGGAGCCCTGAAAGGGCATGACATCAACATTATTGGAGGCTATGACTCACATTTGTGGCCATTTATTGGTTATTTTGTCATTTAGCTAGCGGGTTGGCTTGTCACCCAAGTTTTTCTTATGTCAAATTCGTTGTAGGGGCTTCATTAGTCTAAAATCAATTGAGGTAGACCTCATATAAATAGAGGTCACCTCACTTTCATTTTCATCATCACTTGTGGATCAATTCGGCCTCCTTAGAGGATTTCAGCGTAGCTAAAATTGACTTGTATCTTGTGGAGATGTGATCTTTTGTGGAGTATTTGTGTAAGGAGATTTTATCTTGCTTTGAAGATGTCATTTTGGAACAATAAAGGATTGGTTCAAGCATTTTTATTGTAGGTATTCTATGTATTTGAATATCTTTATGGCTATTGCATGGAATGGATATTGTTAGGGTTTCTATGTGCTAGTTTTTATGGAACACTTTTCTATGAAATCTTGGCAATGGTATTGTGTGCAATAGCCTTTTAAGATTTTGTGTGACAATCCCTTGAGTGATCCTTCATGTTAAACCTCCTCAATGACTTTGTTCCCTCATAAAATGATAGCTAGGGTATCAAACTAGGGTTTTTCATATTCCCTTACTACATTCTAGGGTTTAGTTTTCTCCTAAGTAGATATCCCTCTAGAATCCATCACCCAAGATCAAGCATTGGCCTCCCACATTGATGATCACACATAAATTTTCCATAAAACTGAATTCTCTCTCCTCTTTAAAATTTTTGACCCTTTAAGGTAGGCCATTAGGCTAGGGTTAGGGCCAAAATTCAACTAGGGTGCATGTATTGGCCTGTGGAAGGATTCAACACGTGGTTGGTACGACATTGCCTCAAAATCATCATTTCCCCATGGCTAATTCATCCATTTTAGGGCTCATGTCATAAGTCCTAGGCAATTTTTGCCCTAGGCGAACCCTAATCTAGCCCTAGGCTTCAACTAGGGCTTGTTGAAGGCTTGTTATTCTTAAAATTGACCATATTCATCTATTCAAGCCTTTTCTTAGCCTTTTGTACCTAGGTAATCTTGTTTTTTTTTAACAGAAAGGACCCAATGACTAAGCAAGAGTTGAGACATCCTATATTGACCACGGACAAAGTGAAAACTCCTTGAGCCTAATCAATACAGGCCACCGCATGCCTCTGGAGACTTGAACCATAGGTAACCCTTTTAGCCTTGCCTATTCACAAACCCTAAGTCACTTGTGCCTTTTGGAGAGTACGCTTTGCCTTGTCTAAGCTTGTTTGATCCCTATCCTTAAGTTGAGTACCTGCCCTAAGCCTATGCTTGTCACCCTTGAACTATGGATTTGATATACCCATTAGGTGACCTACATACAGAAGCCTCCCTTGTGGTGAAAATCCACTAAAAAGCAGGAGATGATTTGTGGTTACGGTGGACCACACCCCAAAGTGTTGTCACTTGGTCTAGCCCTTGTCTTGTGAGCTCCCCTCACAAGACTTGCCAGATTTTCAGGCAACAATTCTCAACTTTTCAAGTCATATAATACAATGGATTTTATGATCACATCAAAGATGCATCTTCTAAGCGACATCCTAGGAATGTATTTTGAAATGCTAATGTTCAAAAGTCAACATTGAGAGGCCTACTACAAGTTGAGAGTGAGGCCAGTACACTAGATCCCCAAATATAATGCATAGTTTGTATTATTTAGTAATTTCTCTCCTTCACTTTCGTCCTTGTGATCATTCTCATTCTTGTTTCAATCAAAGCACATAACAACTACATGATGATTTTCAACCATTTTGAGATTGCACCAAAATTGCCTGGGGCTATGGAAGTTTCATTCTCAACTACTCGCATCCTTAAGACTTAGTTGCAACGCATTAATATGTTTCTGAAAACATAAGTATGGAATCTAATAGGCAGCCACACAAGAAAAGGCTCTCTATCAACATAATCTAGCAAATAAAACAGTATTTCATGAAAGAGTAAGATCTTTGCTAGATAAGTTATTAATTAATGGGGTGTATCTAGATAAGCTTATAGCTATCTAGATTCTATATATGACTACCAAATGATAGAGTATTACCTGTTGTCGTGCAGAGGAAATTATGTCTGAAGATGCAACACTGCTGTCACTCTGGCTATCTAATACATCAAACTATAAGGAACCACTTATTCACAAAAATGGATTGCAAATCATACTACTTCAATTCAAATAATGATAAGCATGATACATCTCTGCTGTTGAGGAACAAGTTGCACCACAATCTTAAACTAAAACAAATGACGAGTTCAATTCACAAATACCATTCACACTTACGTAGAAATTATGTACAAACAATAAAAGAATGTTTTTATAATAAATATTTTAAAAAGAGATTCTCCTATGCTAAATATTTGAATTGTTTATTCCTCATTGATTATAATAATTGTAAGCAAAATGTTTATGTTATTACTAAATAATTCTACACTGTCGGCAACTATTCACACTAAATAAAATTAGTAACACCTAAAAAAGTCACAATAATCAAGAAAATGAAGCAACCTGCCAAAAAACAGATATTGTGATTCACTAAGATATATACTTATGCACTTCTAAGCAGTGTTGCGAAACTGAACATTGGTAAAAGGTTAGTGGGAGTTATAAACTCAGGAAATTGAGAAAATCAGGAAAAACTCCACAAAAAGGGGGAAAACTTGCAAGCATGTAAACTTAAACCTGGAAAATTCAGAAAACTCAGCAACTTGGAAAAAATACAGCTGGAGAATTTTGCAACTTTGTTTCTAAGTAATATACACTGATATTACAGATTTTGGATATCATTCTTAAAGAGGAAAAACATGAAAGCATTTCAGAGCAAGAAATAAGCTCATTATGGTGGAGGTTTGGGAGCATAGCAACAACTCATGGAGGATTGAACAGCTGGTAGTTGCAGTTGTTTAGAACAAATTCCAAGAATCCAACCTGTTACACGTTATATTGTAATTTGTATGAGGTTCCACTTTGTGATTTCCATCACATTGATGGAGAATTGCAGCTAGTATCTTGGAGCATCGGACTGAACTGTGTTGATTTTGGGTAGCATCGGATGTGTTCTAGCTCCGAAATTTTGTGGAGGGGCTAGAACACATGAGATCCCCAGAACACAGAAGTCATTTGGAGAAATTCCACCCGGATGAGGAGTTATTAAAATAATTAATATTTTTAATGAGTTCCTAAGTCTAAACTTAGGAAAATAAAAATATTAATGTGTATTAATAAAAATATGGGTGAGAAGGTTCTAAGTGACGAGGATCAAGCCAGTGTTAATCTTAGCCATTGATTAGAGATTAGATCATGGTCATTGATTCAACAACAGGAAAAGTATGAGGAGGCTTGAGGGTCAGTTTTAGACACACGAAGAGATCAAAGAGTTCAATTTTTCTGGGGCATGGACCTGTTTCTAAAGGCTACTGGAATGAGTATAAACTCCCAAAAATCCTCAATAACCTATGAAGGACTCTCAAGCACTAACCTGGAAAGAATCACTACCCTTCTCCCCTATGAAGTCCTTCCTATGGGGGAAAGTCTAAAATACTTGGGATTCTATCTGAAACCTGACTCCTACAAAAAACAGGACTGGAATTGGTTGTTATCAAAAATTGAGAAACGTAGTTTCAAATGGTTGTCTAGAGCAGGAAGATTGGTCCTCATCAAATCAGTCCTAATTGCCATCCCTATGTATTGGATTGCTCTCACTTGGGTTCCTAAAGGCATCTTGTCCAACATTAGAAAACTTTGTAGCCGATTCCTTTGGGCAGGGTCAAAGGAGGATGTTGTCCTTCCATGGGTTGCATGGGATAGAATCGCTCAACCAAAGGAGTGGGGGGGATGGGGTGTAAAGGACCTACATCTTTTTGCATCCTCCCTCGCAGCAAAATCCGGGTGGAGGCTCCTGACAAAAGACAACCTATGGACAACAGTGGTAAAAAGGAAATACATTGATCCACCCATTGGATGAATGGATCCATAGGCTTGGGAAATACTTTTCAAAAGCATCTGCCATCTGGAAGGCAACAATTGATTCTTTCAAGATTGTGGAAAAAGGTCTTGCTTGGCAGGTTGGCAATGGGGAAAAATGTAGAACTGGCATTGATCCATGGGTGGGGTGCAACGAGGCATATGCTCTCTCTAGAGGGATTATGGACTCTTTACATGCAAAAGGCGTTGTCTTCATTAACCAGATATCAAAGATTGAGAAAACTACAATTTGGCATCAAGGGTGGAAATCGGCTGAGGGTATGCAAATCGAACTCCAATGGTGGCATGAGTGGCATGACTACTTACAAGAGCTCCACTGTACAAATGTCAGGATTAAGGGCTGCCCAGACACCCTTCGATGGGTACATGCTCAAACAGGGTATTATTCCCCAAAGTTTGGCTATGACTTATTGATGAATGGAAGGGGATGCGGGGCCCAGGATTGGTGGAGCAAGTCTCTCTGGAAACTGAATTGTCCAGCAAAAACCAGACCATTCTTCTAGTGTACACTAAAGAACAAAGTGCCTACATGGGAAAATTTACAAAGTAGGAATAAACATGGACATGGATGGTGTATCTTGTGCAAAGACTCTGAAGAATCTTCTTGCCACTTCTCCTCAAATGTCATTTCTCTCTCAAAGTTTGGGAATTTACTTTGTCCCGATTAGGCATAAGAACAATATGGAATGGGGAAAGTTGCGAGGAAGCTTGGAAAAGTTGGTGGACTTCTGCTTCAGAGGAAAACAACAGGAACTTGCCCTTGATTATCTCTTGGGGGATCTGGCTAGCAAGGAATAAAGGTATTTTTAAAGAAGTATCCTCCTCACCCTGTCTGATTGTTGCAGAATGTGCTTCGATCTATTCTCTTCTCCCCTCCTCTAATCACATTCAGACAATCAAAAACAACAGTCCTGAACAGATTAGACATGATATCCCATGGGTTTATTTTGACGGGGCCTCGGATGCACAAAATAGGTGTGATTCAGGACTGGTTATCCATATAAACGACAACAAATCCTTAAAAGCTTCAGTGGGCATTAGTTCTGGAACAAACAACTTTGTTGAGTTACTCTCACTAAAGTATATTTTATGCTGGCTCATTCACTTCGGAATTGGTTCAGTTCAAATTTTCGATCACTCCATGGATGTCATTCACTGGTTCAACAACACTCAAAGATGTCAAAATCATGTTTTGATCCCTATCCTAGAAGAAATTTAATTATTAAAATTAACATTTGTTCTTATTACTTTGTGCCATTCTACAAGGAACGGAACACTACAGCGGACCTCTTATCTAAGGAGGGCCTTCAGCAAGATCTGGACTTGTGGCGCATAACCGAGACAGAGGATGGTGCAGTTCGTGTGTTGGACAACAAGCCTTACAATTTATAAAATATGCTTTTTCTTGACATCTTTTTGGTTTACTCCTCTTATATCAGCAGCTCATGTTGTACTTGGTATACTTTTGTTACTATCTGGTGATTATGCTCTATATATTAGATCTGACACTTTTGTGATCCATATTGTAGATAAATGTCTTTCGAAATAATCACATCATTAGGATTTGGTCGACGTTTCGAACCAACCAATGTGGTTCATCCTCAGGACAAAGTGAAAGAAATCGTACAATCTTCATGAATAAATAGTAAGGATGCATCATTGCCCAGGGTTAACCATTAAAAACTAGCCTTGCATCATTTCTCTGTATATGCTTTGTATATGTTTATTTTTGAGACAGCCTTATATTTTTTGGCATATTATGGGCCATTTTCTCCTTGTATGGGGAAGCCTTTCGTACTAGACACTATATTTTTGTGACTATGTTTGTCGCTGAATGCACAGGTTGCTTTTGGACAGCCTTGCCCTTATGGGTGATCTTTCCACTTCTGGAATGCTTTATGCATATACTATGTAACTTTTTATATACTTAATAAAAAGTTTGATTTTTCCTTCGGAAAAGACAAAAGAATCTTTGTAACATAAAAGGTATATTTCTACTAAAATTATGGAAGCTAGCATCAAAGAAGCTCGCAAGTATGACGATAATAGAGTTGTAGCATGAAGAAATAATTGAGTACTTCTCATCTTAGAGAAGGAATATGATCTTGAACATCATTCTAGACAACATCCTTAAGGAAAGATGCAACTCATTCAAGCATGGGGTATGTTTTGGATAAGATTGGAATGGACAGAACTATTCCATTTGATTGCTCAGCACATAGAAGCATGATGGATAAGAAAGAACTCTTCCATATATATAGAAGCATAATAGATGGGCAGAACACATGATGATATTGATCAACATTCGATATGGTCTCCTGATGCATGATATTGATCAAGATCCAATGTCAAATGAACAACTTCAAAGGAAACTGCATAAAGTCAGTTGGATATGGTTTTGAAACTTGTTGATTAGTTCACTCCACAAACACAATTGATTGATATTTGAAAGGCAGGAAGCATAAAGAAGGATTCTAGTATGAAGATAGACCATACAAAGGGATGTTGATTTCAGAGGGAGCTAGTAGCAGAACCTGACATCTTAAAGGATATCATGACTGGGTAACTCTTTCTTTAATGACTTGGTATTGATGATTCATTTGAGATATGACTTAGCTACCTGAAAGAACATATTGCAGAAGTATAGATTGGAAAGATAGCGGATGAGATTATATATCTACAACAGCTTGGTTTAAAGCTCAATTCTAATGACATGGATTGAGTGGGCAACAATGGTTTTGGCTTATAAGTATTGATGACAAAAATGTGCACACCATCAAGGCCGGAAAAGTAGCAAGTCACAAGATAGCATGTTGGTCATGTTAGATCCAATGATATTCACTTTCGCAATGGACAGAAGTAGAGATTAACTCTAAAATAACTGGTTTGGCAAGATTGATGATGAAGATACCTTGAATGATGATTGATGGAAAGTGATGTAAAACATTGATGGCAATGTTAAGAAATGTAACTAGTTTTGGTCTTCATAATTGTTGTACTCATTTCAATATGTATCCTATGTAACAAACAAGAAAAGAAGAAAGAAAAGATATTATTATTAAAGCATGAGTTTCATGCTCATTATTGATGGTCTTCTAGGTAAAAGCATGTTCTTCGTGCTTCTAGGGTTTGTTAGGTCTAAGGATTTATTGCCATGAGTCAATGGAGTCAACATCATGTTTATAAGACCCTTCTAAGCAATTGGTAATCGTAAAAAGAATTATTTTTGAGTCTAGAAAGTCTTGGAATCTCCAACAGTACAAGTCGGCCCTGGGATCCTTAAGTCAACCTAAAGGAGGGAATTCTACCCCTTGACAAGGCTATATAAAGAGAAGTTTCTCTCTCACACATGCAAAGTTCTAGGGTTTCTGGGTTGCAGGAAGAGGCCAAAGTTGCAGGGTCGAGTTGCATTAGGACGAAGTGCAGAAACTGGTAGCGGGAAGGAAGGAAACTCTGTCTAGACCTCGTTGACCTTAGGAAGAGTTGTCTTGCTCTTGGAAAGTTCTAGGAGGAGGTCAAATTAGGGTTTCTACAGGAGCTGCAGGGCCGAAGTTGCAAGTTGAGGTTGCAGGTCAAAGTTGCAGGTCGAGTAGCAATGATGTAGCTGGCAGATTGAAATCGCAGTGTGTAGCAGTTTGGTGCAAATTCAAGCAGGACTTGAGGAAGGGCTGACTTGGTATTGGGAGAATGACTTACTCTAGGGATTGGGTCTTTATATCTCATTTGAAGCAGAATCTAAAAAAAGAAGAGTTTTCAAGTTTTCCCCTTAGAGGGGTTTTGCCCTAGCTGAGAGCCTATATTTGTGTCCTCTTTTGTTGTTATTACTTCTTGATATTGTTTGATGAAAAGATCAAATTAAAGGATCATAAAGAAGATAACTAAGATTCACAAGCAAGTATTAAGATCAAAGAAAATAAGTTTAATAAGCTACCACTTTATCATTTTCTAACATGGTATCAAAGCTAAGGTAGGCAAGGCAACCGGAAGGACACGAGAAAGAATTGTTGATCAAGGGATAGGAAGCTCTCAAGGCCTAAAAGAAGAAAATCGTCTCTTGAAGGGATCTGGTTAAAGGCTCATCGATAGAAGACCCTTCTAATCTAGGGTTTCTACATTGAAGAAGATCAAGCCTACATCAATCTCGCAAGGAAGGTGTTGATCTCACAAAAGGAAATCTACTTGCAAGGCATTAATCTTGGAAGTTGTTCCCAGAGGAATCCTAGGGAACATATTTCAAGGACATAATCAAGAACTCTCCAAAGATCTTGAAGACATCAAGAAGGTTGGAGATATTATTCAAGTAAGTATCACACTATCTCATAATGGTTGAATCTTCAAGCCATGTAGGTTATTTCTACAAGGAGAGGAATAAGCTCATTGGGGCTTCAAATTTTCTAGCATGGAAGAAAAGGATTGACTTGATACTCACAAAGCAAGATGTGATGGGATATGTTACCGAAGAATTCACTGAACCTGAGAAAGACAAGACACAAGAACTAGCAAAATACAAGAAAGAGGAAGTAAGGGCACAAAGGATCATAATTGAATCAATCAAGGATTCTCTTGTTCCATTTGTGGCAAACCTGAAGACTTCCAAGGCAATGTATGACAAGCTAGTGAATTTGTACTTTGTAAGTACAACGGATCAAAAGATGTCTTTGTAGAACATGTTATATAAGACAAAGAAATCGACGGTTGAGGATATGGCATCCTTCCTCATGAGGGTCTCTCAGCGAAGAGACATTTGCAAGGACTTGGGGAACCCATCACTGATTCTGAGGTGATGGTATGTGTTCTGAATGCAGTGCCACCAGAATGGAGTAACTTTGCAACAAGTGTCTACTCCAAGAAAGATTCAACTCCCTTTGATGAGTTGTGGGCACAATGCATTCTAGAAGAGTCAAGGATCAAGGTCAAGGATGACATTAGATCTGATGAGCAAACTCAAGCCTTTCTAGCCCGAGTCAAGAAGATGAAAAAGGGAAAGTTTGGCAAGTCCAAGAAGAAAGATATGTCCAAGGTACAATGTTACAATTGCCACGAGTTTGGACATTACAAGAGATACTATCCAAATCAAAAGAACAATAAGAGAAAGGATAGAGTGAAGATCATGTAGTTGAAGCAGTGGGAGACCCTGACAAGAAGGCAAATAAGGAAGAAGTGAATGATCTTTACTACTAAATGAAGGTTCACTAACTGCTAGGTTCTTTATGAATGTTGATTCTTTCTTTTAGATGATATGTTTTGCATAAGCATCATAGGATAAAAGCATATGATTGTAGCATGTCTGGTATTTATTAAGTTGCATAATAGAGACCATCTAGGATATGATGTTAGACAATTTTGCATATTGTTCATCTAGATATTATCTAACATTATGTTGAAGGTTGTCATCTTGTTGAAATGGATAACCATGATCTGGGAAGGACCATCATTTGAATTTCCTTGGGAAAGACATCATGACAAGAATAGTATGTATTCTATGTAATGTGGAATCATGTTGGTAAAAAGGGATGAAGGATTTCAATGGGTCAAGATACAAACCTTTTGTGAATTATATGAATAGCTAGATGATTGAATGAAAGCATAGGAATTTATGTTGAAAAGGAAAACTTTGGATAAGATTCATGTGTATGAGAATATTGTGGAATAAAGTTGGTTATAAAGATATGCTCAATTATTTATGATGCTGGAATAGAATAGAATTTGACTTACCAAAGAATGTATAAAAGATTATGACTTTCTCTAGAATATGTAAGATAATGATTAACGTCCAGTATAGTCTCCGGAAGAAAAGGTGTAACTTCATAATCAAGTTCGATCCTTGGGCACTCCAATGCATGAAGTATCAAGTGAAGATAGTCAATGAGGATGTTGATGGTACACGAAGGTCACCGTCGTAAGTTAACCCTATTTAATTTATGGTTTGGTTATTTGGCTAACGTATTATTTTTAGCTACTGGGAAAAGAATGTTGCAGGAATACATGATGACAATTGGGGCAAGTTCAACTAGAATGTTAAGAATATATGGTAATTGGAAACTGTAAAGTCAAGATGAAGTCCATCTTGGGATTGAAAGGGTAGTTGTACAAGAAGATAACCTGAAGGTCAAGGAAAATCACTTTCATGATTAAATTGAAGATCGGGAAGGCCCAATGCAATGCCTTCATGATTGAAGAAGAAAGTGATGAGCAAGAGAGATGACTTGGATTCTGTCACAAGAACGAAGAGTGGAGATGGTTCCATGATACATCAAAAAGAAGCATGCTTGGTGTAAGGGATGCGAAGAAAAGAGGGAACCATGTAGCTATGGAGAACTAGTGGTTGATACTCTAATGAAGACAAGCTAGAAGGCTTGTGATGATGGCTTCTATTATTGGAAGGAAGGAATCTCCTTTGGTTTGAGAGGGAGAAAAAGGAGTCTTCGTGAATAAGGAGCAAGGTTCTATTCTAAGATTAAGGGAGAATAGGGATGTACTCTCTGGTTGAGAGTGAGTGATGATGAACATCACATGTGCATTTTCCTCTTTGGGTGATGAAGAGAGAATGACGGAGGATAGGATAAGCATCTATGATTTCCTTAAGAAAGGAAAGGACCAACACTCTTTCAGGATGGGACGGGAATCCAAGAGAAGGGTGGTCAAAGAGGACCAATATTCTTTGAGGACTCAGGTACTATCTTTGCCATCAATGCACTGCTCTGCTCTGCTTTGTTGAACTATGAAGAAGAAGAAGTGATCGAGAATGTATCATACCATTCTCTACTGACCCACAGTCAGTCCCAGATAAAAGAAAGTGTCTCATACCACTCTTACTGACACGAAATCAGTCCCAGATAAAAGAGAGTGTCTCATACCACTCTTACTGACCTGAAGTCAGTTCCAATTGATCCCAGATCAATATCAGTCGTCCTAGCATAGGGAGTACGATAGTACACGATGCGTCCATTGGTAGTACTATGGTCCCTATCTTCATTTCCCTACTCATTGGCTAGATGAGAGGTACTGCCCATGAGTCCCAGACTACATGGGTAGGATGTTTCAATAGGAGAAGGATGAACCACTCATCTTGCCTACATGTCGCCAAGGGGTATCGCAGAGGAAGGCTGAACCACTCACCCTGTACACAGCAAACCACTAGGGGAAGGTTGAACCATTCACCCTATGGTTGCTCATCGCTCCAAGAAGTACCCCAAGCCCCCCGGAGCTCCAAGAGCTCAATGTCCATCTCATACAGGACCCTCATAAGAGAGTCTCTCCACGACTCCAAGTCATTCTCGGAAGGCCACGAACTTGACCTTCCCCAAGGGCTTTGTCAAAATATCGGCAACCTGCTCATCAATCCCAATGTGATGGAGCCTTATTGCTCCTCGTTGTACCATATCCCAGATAAAGTGGTACCTGATATCATAGTTTTAAAAAACGGCCGTTTCGAAACGGAAACGGCCGAGTTGGTCCGTTCCATTGCCCTCCGGAGTGACTCGGTACAAAAAACGGCTCGGTTGGCCGAGTCATGGCTGACTCGGCCAACTCAGCCGTTTCCCATATCGATTCGGCCGAGTCACAAACTGCGGCCCGTAACCCACTAAAACAGTTGATTTAACATTATTTTAATGAAATTTTAAGGGGTTTGCTGATTGGTTTGGACTTCAAGGTGTTTTATGAATTAGCTAAATGTTATTTGGGGTCCATTTCCCCCTCCCAAACCCTATTTAACACACTCAAATACTCTCTACTATTGATATGCTATTCAAATTTCATGGTAATGTAATGTTAAATTCTTAAAGTAAAAGTGACATTCTCCTTAATCTTCATTTTCATCCTTTTACTTAAATTTTTAACATTACCATGAAATGACTCAGGATGTTTGAGAGTGGTTTCAGCCTCATTGGATTTCATATGCAGAAAGTAGAATTTTAGATTTCATTCAAAATCCAGCAGACTTATCAGTTTTTCAGGATTTCAGGATTGGAGGATTGCAATGTTTCCATTGAATTTTGTCATGT
>APFE030725391.1:106931-131968 GCA_000404065.3 Pinus taeda
ATGTTGTCTTCCATCTATATTATAATGTTGTGTGTTTGGAAACATGAATGAAAATCTTTAAAATTATGTTTTTTTATATAAAAAAATATATATTTAATGTATTTTTTACAACGACCGAGTCATTGAAATCGAGCCGGCCGAGTCATTACCATTTCGGAGTCGGAGTCGGAGTCGATCCTCGGCCGAGTCGGAGTCGAAGTCGGAGTTTTAAAACTATGCCTGATATATATATGCTTGGAGCGATCATGAAACATGGGATTCTCTGATAATTGAATCCCACTCTGGTTGTCGCAGAGGATCACGGGGGTATCCAACACATGTCCAAACAGCTCACTGAAGAGCTTCCTCAACCAAACAGCTTCATGGGAGGCCATACTAGCAGCTATGTATTCAGCCTCGGCGGTGCTCAAGGCAACCGATTTCTGCTTCCTGCTCATCCAAGATATCGAAGTAGAACCCAAAGAAAAACAGCATCCAGAAGTGCTCTTGCAATCCACCACACTATCAGCCCAATCAAGATTCATAATAACCATGGTGCCTCACATCTTCAGTAGTGTATCTCAATCCATGAGTGGTCGTGCCTCGAAGATATCTCAAAACCAATCCAATGTATATGATGAGGCTCAACCATATATTGGCTCAATGTGTTAACTACAACACATATGTCTGGATGGGAGTTCACCAAGAACATCAGTGCTCCTATGAGTTGATGATACTCAGAAGCATTTCCCAATTCATATCCAACAGTGCTACCACATAACTTCTCAAAGTTAAGTTCCATCGGAGTAGTCACAGGCTTGCAGTCCACGATCCCAAATCTTTCCAATATCTTCACAACATATTTTCCTTGAGAGAGGAAAATTTCATCTAGATTTTGCCAGACCTCCAACCCTAGGAAATAGTGCATTGGTCCTAGGTCCTTCATCTCAAATTCGGAAGCCAACTCCCTCTTACATTTGTAAATGAGAGGGTCTGCACTTCCATCAGCTCCATGCTTGATTTTGTAGAGCCACTTAGAGGTGACAGTCGATTTGTCCTGGGGTCTACAGACCACATCCCAGACTTCATTCTTCATAATTGACTTGTATTCTTTATTCATAGCATCCTTCCATACTTGATGCTTCGCAGTTTCTTCGAATGATGAAGGCTCATTTTGAATGATAGTGCTCATGGCGGTCAAATATCCTTGATACCTGTTCGGCTTCTTGCTTTCACGGAAAGTCCACCTTCGTGCAATGTGTCTCTTGGCATCTTCGAAAGTCTCCCTAAGCCATGAGGGTCTCCTTTTGGAGGAGGAGGGCTAATGAGGAGGAGGATCAATAAGATCCATAGGTTCATCAACATCAGGCATCGTTTCATCTTCTTTTGCACATTGATTTCTGGTGTCAGCTTCTTTGTCCTTCTTTAGGATAGGAAGGTTGTTGATCTTCCTGAGGGCCATATCTTCGTCGAAGGTGACATCAGGACTTATCTCAACTTCCTTTTGACCAGCCACATAAATTCTATATCCCTTAGAATTTTCACTATAACCCACAAAGATTCCTTTCTTCCCAGATGCACCCAATTTGCTTCTTTTCTCTTTCGGCACATGAAAATATACGAGACTTCCAAAAATTCTAAAATGAGAGATATCGAGTTTCTTACCAGTGAACATTTCTTCAAGAGTCTTGGAGTCCAATGCCTGATGAGGGCATCGATTTTGAACATACACGACGATATTTGCAACTTCAGCCCATAGGAACTTCGAAAGGCCTTGATCATGAAGCATGGCACGAACTGCTTCTACAATAGAGCGATTTTTCCTTTCAACCACACCATTTTGCTCAGGAGTGTATGGTGTTGCAGTCTCCCTCTTAATGCTGGCTTCTCTACAATAATCTTGGAATTCATTGGATTCGTACTCGGTCCCATTATCAGTGTTCAATATCTTGATTTTCTTCTCGGATTGGTTTTCGATCAAGGCTTTGAAGTGTCGAAACCAGGTGAACACTTCATCCTTCTTCTTCAAGAAGTAGATCCAAGTTTTGCGAGAATAATAATCCGTAAAGTTGAGATAATATAAGTATCCTCCCAAAGAGTTTACAAGCATCATACCAAATATGTTAGAGTGGATCGATTGCAATATATATGTGGTCTTGCTATTACTTGAGGGGAATGGTCCCCTTGTAAGTTTTCCTTCAACACATCCCGGACATACACCTTCATGCTCTACTTTGAACTTGGGCATACATGTCACCATCTGTCTCACATTGACTAGGGCCTTATGAAGAAGATGGGCAAACCTCCGGTGCCATAGTTCAGATTATGGAGATGTGTCGCAAGACATGGCTCCCAATGGACTTCCTCCAACTTGATACAAAGTGTCAACCCTGAACCCAAGAGTAAAAGCATCTTTTAAAATATCTTTTCCAAACACGTACCTTTCCATTCCTCCAACTTGATACAAAGTGTCAACCCTGAACCCAAGAGTAAAAGCATCTTTTAACATATCTTTTCCAAACACTTACCTTTCCATCAATGAATGCTACCTTGAATCCTTTGTCCTCCATGGCTGAAATGGACACCAGGTTCTTCTGGAGATCAAGTACATATAGTACTTCTTACAAATGAATAGTGTTACCTTGATTCAATTGAAGGGTAACATTCCCTACTCCCTTCACGGCGTAGGTGGCATCATCTCCAAGGATGATCTCCAAGTTTGTATACTTTTCTATCAGATTAGAGAGGGCTTCCTTATATCCGATGAAGTGCCTTGAGGCACCACTATCAATCAACCAATTTCCCAAAGTGTCTAAAGGAGAGGCAGTGGAGAGGGTCAATATAAGATAGTACTCTTTTTGCTTATTATTAACAACATCCGATTCTTCATACTTGGAGTTCCTTGATTTCTTGGAGGGTCGACCATTTCCTTGATGTTGCGCATTCCTTTTTCCCTTGCCATTGGACCTGCCATTCCTTTGATCGTTGTTGTTGAAGTTGCCCCTGCAATGATTGTGATCATCATCATGTGATGTGTCCCTTCTATTTGGACACTCCCTTTCATAGTGGCCAAACTTATTGCAAACAATGCACCTGCCCTTGCTTCCTCCCTTAGATCCAGGCTTTCCATGGAAATGACTTTTAGACCCTGCATTATTTCTCCTTTTAGCATGAGCGGAAAATGTAGTGGGGTTGCTTCTAATAGAAGGCATTTCTTGCTCCACCATTCTTGTTTCTTCTTGAATGCATCTCGACATCAATTCTTCAAACCCTGGAATTTGATCATTGTTGAGTATAGTGGTTCTAAATACATACCACTCAGGTGGGAATCCTCCAAGGGTGGTGAACATAAGTTCCCTGTCAGGAATGACTTCTCCAATCGAAAGTAGATCATTCTTGATCTCAATGATCCTTAAGAAGTAGGATTGAATATCCTCGTCCTTGCCCTTCTTAATATCTTTCAACTTATTCTTGAGAAATAGAATTTGATTAGCATTACTAACCTTGAACATGTTGATCGACCTGTCGTAGATCTCCTTGGAGGTCTTCAATTTGGAGATGTAGGCCACCAGACACTTGTCAATGGAATCCCTGATAATCTTCTTCGCTTTGACTTCAGCCTTATTGTACTTGGTCTTCGTAGCAGCAGGTGCATTTGAAAGAGGCTCCGAAATTTTACCCTTCAGATAATCCAACACTTTTTGTTCTTCCAAGGTCAGATTAAGAGACATCTTCCATCCATGATAGTCAGACTTTTAACGAAGTTTGTCTTCAGCCGGGAAGTGGGATGAGGAACCCATTGAGCCTTTTGTCCTTGTCCAACTGTCTCTTTCACTCTTGCTTGGGCTTTGTCTTCACCTCAACTCTAATACCATGTTAATTTTAGGCAAAATGGTATGTTCTATGCTTTAGAGCAATTTTACTTCATTTTCCTTAATAGCCCAGAATCAATATTCAGATTAGCAATCACATCAACATGATAGTAAAATGCAGATAGAACATAAATATAAACAGTGAAAGACAAGCCAAGACAAGAGGACATAAGATGTGGCACCAGCCAGGGACAAACCCCAATGTGGGAAACCCTTGATCAAATCTTCTTATAGTCTTCAATAGTTCAAGAGAGAGAGATAGAGATAGTACAATTTACAAATCTGATCATTTATAACAGCAGCAAAAGAGCCCTGACCAGAAAAGTCAACATTGGTCAACAAGGTAGATTTGACCCTCAGCAAATTGGTCAACTTCAGTCAACTTCGGCCTCCAAACAACAAGATAAAACAGCTCTCAAAACAGTGAAATTCAGCCTAGTCAAACTCTGGTCAAATAGCCCACCTGCGGTCAACCCTAGCTGCAATCAACATTGTTCAACAGTGAACGTTTAGCCTCGATTTCTGTGCCCAAAAATGCAGCCTGCCCAAACAAAGATAGCCCTCACAAAAACGCAGTCAAATGAGGTCAACGATGTTGGTCAACGCATGGTCAAACTATCCAAAAATTCGGTCTCCTGAAATTTCGGCCTCCTGAAATTTCGACCTCCTAAAATTTTGGTCCCCTGAAATTTCGGCCTCTTGAAATTTCGGACATGTGGAGAGAGAGGCGCAGAAATGCGCACCCAATCAATGAGGAGAGAGAGAGAGAAGTGTGAAGATGAGTGTGTCCAAATGAGGCTAAGTCACCTTCTATTTATATGCAACGTTGAGGATGAATAGACATGACTATTGGGCTTCTGAGCCTACATAAGTTTGTTGGCCGACCTTGACAATTTGACTACAATCAAAATAAATTCATAACTTCATTTGTACGTCAGAATCGGATGATCTTTAGATCAATCCTACACCTCTTGGAGAGAGGAATCCAAGAAAAATATCAGCTGTCATAAATAAGATGAACCATGTGGAGTTTGGCCCTAGTTGCCAATTTTAACAAAAATATATATTATATAAAAATTTGCTCCCAACCCGAGAGCTTTGAAAATGTCGCTCCCTGCTTCTACTCCCGCTCCCAAAAAACCTTGCTGCTATATGACATTGAATGCCATATAATTGAATATCATCTGAACCCTAACTTAGCAACCCATTTAGTGGTCTAGTCTTAGAGTACTTGGACCCTAGCATAAAAAACCTAGGGCATCTTTGGTCTTGTCAGTAATCTATCCAACTATGGACCTTTTAAAACTTATCACCTTGAGCCCTAGCATTAGAGTAGCTTTATAGGTGATTTAGGGAAGCCTCTCTTGTGGTTTAAATCCAACTAAAGAGCAGGAAGAAGGTTGCTGAGGTGACAGTGGCAACCCTTCTTCTTTGTTGCCATAAGGTCTGGCCCCTCGCCTAATGAGGCTTTTGTACCGGGTCTTCTAATTTTGCAGCAACAGTCCTGTAGACTAAAAAGGTGAATGGACATTAAAAATGAAAGAAAAAATTGCAACAAACCTCAAAAAAGAGGGTGGAGGAACTATACAGAATGCAAATGATGATATCACTGATTTTTACACAGGAACTGATGCAAAAGTATAACAGCAATGCTAAGTTAGGATCAATTTTGGCAGACTTTATATCTGCTTTTGAAATGGTTTAGATTGACTTAACACTGAAGGTGATTCCAATCCAGTCATAACATGTGCAAAAGCAATTGGTCCATAGCAACCAGCAAACTAAACCAGTTGCTAGAACACCGCCAATTACTTGGCTAGTTTGGTGCACATTCTTCATACTACAAAATCACAATTGTTAAAAGAAATTTGAAACAACATGCAGACAGTGCAGCAAATATAAGAGCAATTCTCGAACCAGCTTTTTTAAAAACTGCCCAAAGTGAAGATAGAATTATGGACCCAGATTTGAATTTGAAGAATTTAAACTGTTACTTTATTTGGAGTGCAGAAAATTTTCCTTAATTTATTTCTGTTTGCCAAATAGGTAAACAGAAAACAATTTCATGTTGTGATGTTTATGATTATACATTTATCGATTAATGTCAGCTCTATTTTGGCCTAGTCTCAGGAGTGGTGACGGCCATGTTGTATGTACAAATTCATCCATTCAATCATTTGATGAGCAAAGAAAAAGAAATCAAAACTCATTGACCAAGATTGAGTATAACAGCAAATGACAACAATATTAACATTGGATACGAGGATTGCCGTATAAGTTAGTAGTGAGATCTTCCGATACCGCCCGCATCTGTGACTCTGAATATAAGGTAGCCCCGGCATGGTCCAGATAGACTAGCCCTGTTCATCAGAGCCATTACAAACAAAGGAGTTATTAACGCGGTTAATAACAGATTATATATTTTATCAATCTTTAAACATCCACTAATGTCAAGCTCCTCTGGAAGTCTATAAATTAACAGCAATAAAAAGATAAACGAAAGTAGCTAATAATGAATAATTATATCAATCCTCGGCAACGACTAATCCCAAGGTCCTATGGGAATCCATAAATTTGATGACGAGACAGGCTATGTATTTGATGGTAATAAAGAATCACAGACATTTTAACCTAGGTTTTAAAAATTAACAAATAAGCACAGTCAATAATGAACTATATCTTAAAACTCGCTAAGCCCGGTATCCTGTGAAAATCCATGAATTCTCCAGATTATCAGAGCAATCTAAATATATGTAGGTAATGAAGATTCGAGAATGACAGAGAATTAAAAAAGCAGATGCAATAAATAAATAAAAGCATTTCAAACAATAGAACTCACAAAGGAACACAACCATTTTATCCTAGAAACACAACCAATGATGACTTCGATAACCTGGCGTCCTTTGACAATCCGTAAATTCTTCAGATTGCAAGAGAAGTATGAAACAATGACAAACATTTAGAACAACGGAAGCAATAAAGAATCAAACAATATAAATAACACTGAAATCTTACTGGAGATTTGTTCCGGTGGGAAAGAGCGCAGTTCTTAAGTCCATATACCACCGGACTGGAGATTGAGGTGACAAGTTACATATAAATTATAAATTACCACCCAAAAAAGGGAATTGCAACAATGACATACAAACTGTTAAAACTACGTTTAAAAGTTAACAGAGAATCACAGCCAAATAATGCACTGAAATTTATCAACCTTAAACCTCGCCGAGCCCAAGATCCACAAATTATCCAAACCAAGATAAACACCAAATATATGACTATCATATAGAAGGATAAACGTTTCAAACAACGGAATTCACAGTCAAATGCGAGCATGTTAAACTGTAGAAAGAATGAATACATGCTAGGATTTCAAATTAGCAGCTAATTATGGAAATGCGAGAAATTTATTGTAGAAAGCGAGTATTTTAGTGTAGAAATGCGAGCATTTTGAGCTAGCATTTTAAACTAGAAATACTTTCTAGCATTTTAAGCTAGAAATCGAATTAATTAATGTTTGTGGAACAAGAAGCATTTTAAGCTGGGATGTCAAATTAATAAAATTGAAATAATTAGATAAATTTCTCACCGTTTAATCTTCTGAATTCCGTGTCCCTGATCTCTTCGATGCTCTTTCCTCCTCCGGGGTAACCGTAATGTTCTCCATACGTCTTCAGGAATTCAGCTTTTAACGAAACGACATTTTTCTGAACCTCAGGTTCTTCTTTTGCAGATTCGTTGCCTTTATTTAATCTGGTCAGCGCCGAGACTGAAGACTTCCAAATCTTCGATAATTGAAAGGCCAAAACAATAATTTGAACGCATAAACGCTTGACGGCCGATATAATACTTTCTAGTCCAGAGTACAGGGGGCTCTGGGAACACGAAGTTTCAGGCATTGAAAGATGAGGATCCATGGTTTGTACAGGGAAATTTGATGAGTATACAGTCTCGCCGAGTCTATTACTTTGTCAAAATATATATAGAAGCCTTCAGATTTCCCGAGGGTTAAATAGCCGCCTTCCCGAACATACGTACCGAAAGTCTTGTTCATAAATTCCACGTTTCTTAGTAGAGATCCAAATATCGAACTGTCATTATATATTTTGCGGACTGGTGTGATTATTTATTGGTCTATTGACTGGTGTGATTACTTATTTTGAGAACTGGTTTATGCATTTTGCGATTCGATTTTGGACAATTTCATTAGAATCTTATCATGAATCTTATGATGGAAAAGTAGTTGGAAACCAAATTAAAAAAATTATAATAATATTAAAGAGTTTAGACTTCTGTAATCTATATTTTGATAGTGAGAATGATTTCATTGTGAGAATGATTTCAGCGAAATCACATAGAGAATTATAGAGAATAATATAATAATATTATTATATTTAGAATATACTAATTAAATTTAAAATTGTGATAAAGGTGGTATTATTATATTTAGAGTATATTAATTAAATTTTAAACTGGGTTTAAAATTGTGATAAAGTGGTATTATTATATTTAAAGTATATTAATTAAATTTTAAATTGGGATAAAAGGGGTAGGATTTAAAATTGTGATAAAAGTGGTAAGAAGGGGAGGGATGTTTTATGCTTTGTATAGTATTTTTGGGTTGGATTCATAACAAATAACCAAAATGAAGATTATGTCTTTTTACAAAAAAAATCAAGTAGTTTATTTCATTGTTTTGGGAGACTCCCTCCTCTTTATTTAGCATTTGGTGAAGGGCTTCTCCTTTGGGAACAAAACGTTAGAAAGTGTTATGAAAAGAATTAGGAAAGCAATAGAAGGGTTATCTTTAATAGCATATTTCCATGTTCTCTATGATCTTAATAAAGATGTGGATTATGTGCTAATGAAGGGTGTAAATTAAGATTGGGAGATTTAAAAATAAATGGTTGAGTCAGGGCCCTATTCCTTAGACCTAAATGGATTGACATTGAATAGTTATGAAGGATTGCATCATCAATTAGCTATAGTATGACATGTAAATTTTGTTTTTTGGTGGGTCGGTTTTGAAAGGTATATACCTACAAAATCACGTGTTTTAATTTTAATTAGAAATGTTAGAAAAGATAATTATTAATTATTTAAACCAAACTAAATCCATCTTAAATCTAAATCTAGCAAGCTCCCAGAGGGATAAAACATCTTTTGGAGTGAAAAGATATTTGATCCCTCTCGGTGCTTGATAGATCCAAAGTTAAAATGGATCTAGGTTGGTTTAATTATTAGCATTTAAATCATACCATGGGAAAAATCATGGATTAAGAATACCATGGGAAAAACCATGAGCTAGGGAATTTTACGTGTTTGTGCTGAGAGATGCTCTATACCCAGTATGGGGGTAGATCTCAAGTGTAAACATTTAACACATTTAACATTTAATAAAAAAAATTATTCTAATTAATTTAATGTCAACCCTAATTAAAAATCAGTGAAAAAAGACGTCTCTCCCTATCTATATAAATTTAACACCAAAAACAAAGTGTAGTTTCATCGAACATGTGAAGTGGAATTATATTTGTGAGGAAGCATTTCGGAGAAGTGTGAAATGAATTTTGTGTTTTGTGATTGATTTCTAGGTTTCATTTTTATTGCTCTTCCTCCTGGCTTGCATATTATGTTTTTCTATGTTTTTTTTTTCAAATTTTAGTACAGGACGTGCAAATTTTCATAGGTTGTTCAAACTCTCATGCAAAAGGCTGCAAAACATGTAAGATTCTCACAGGACGCTTGCATCAGTACTTGACAAGTATAGAAATCAATCGCTTAACCTTATGAAACCAAGAGGGTTGAAGGAGTGAGCGTTCGTCATCTACCCCATGGTAACAGTAGAAGAGAATCCCTGTCATCATGGGATGGTGAGGGCGGATGTGCTCAACATCCATCTCTTCTGACGCCTTCAATCTGTGGAATAGGGGAGGCCACATTTGATCGAGAGATTTGAACGTTGTGAGTTGGGTTCTTTTAAGGATAAGACTGGAAATGGTGGCTTACATGCTTTAGCATCAAAAAATTTGGTTTTTCTCAAGGGATAGTACTAGAAAAGGTGGCTTACGCATAAACAAAAAAGGAAACAACTCTTAAATAATGCTCAGTTCTGCCATTTAACACGATCGAGATGGGAGGAAGTGTGTCATGGTTGAAGTGGAAACTTCACAAAATATGTTGTTTATTTTGGATTATTACTCTAAACATAATCACCTTTGGCTTATCTTGGAAATATTTTAGGCCAAAAAACCTTATTCGTAGGAGATATTTGTTTAGAGCGATTGACAGTTCGAGTGTGGGCCTACAATTTACAAATAAAAAGATTAGTGTGGACCTAATATATACACACAGAAAAATTAGAGGGTGGACCTATAATGTACAAATAAAGGATTAATGTAATGGTTTGAAAATCAAAGGTGCGGTAGGTAGGAGATATGTAATTAGTATAGTTATTTGTAGTACATACCGAAATTTTCATCAGAACCAAACCATTATCGATTCCTTTCTTCATCTCATAGAGGACAACTCACATCGCTTCTTGATCCTTCCTCTTTATCATTGCACTCTAAGTCTCTATGTTTTTTCTATGTTTTACAAAGCAAATTGTATTAAAATCCTTAGAATAACAATTATATGAATATAGTATTAAAATAAAAATTCAAAGTAATTGAATTACTTTAATTTAAATTTAAGTTTTTTTATAAATTAAATTAAATCAAATTTATCCATTTTAACATGCTTGAAATAATTAGTTAAGATAATCTTTACATTACTCTAATTCAAACATTTGTAATCATATTTTGTAGTAGATTCATTTATTTCAATGTTGATATATAAGTACACTACATGCATGTGTGAATGCTAGTTTTTATCCTATTTTATTAAATGCACTTGATGCAATTATTTTAGTGTCTATTCAAAGTAATTATTGATTATTGACAAGATGCATTGATTTGTGTTGCAGTAATTGACATAACAATGTCATCTCATAATAACCACATGGATGATGTGTATGTTGAGGGTATAAGAAGACACACGCAAACCTGTTAGACAACAAGAAGAAGAAGAAATAGAGAATTCAAAAGAAATATGTGGTGAAGAAAGGCAACATCGAAGAAAGAAGAAAAGTGAAGAACAAAGAGCAAATAGAGCAGCATATCAAAGAGAATATGAAAGAGCATATCGACAAAGAAAGGCACAACAAATTATAGCTGAAGAACAGAGGGTGAATAGAGAAAATTGAACATCATATCAAAAAGTGTATAGACAAAGAAAGGCACAACAAAAATTAGAATAAGAAAATGCACAACGAAAAAGAGATGGACAAGAAAAGGTGAAGGAAATGGCATTTGAAGAGCATAAAGAACAAATTAAATGAAATTTTGAACAAGAAGATCAACCTATAATTCTTGTTGATATGCAATATCAATAAAGAAAGACACAACAAATCACAATTGAAGAGTCTAAAGAACAGAGGGTGAATAGAGAAAATCGAGCAGCATATCAAAGAGCATATAAACAAAGAAAGACACAACAAAAAAGAGAAGAAGAAAATGCACAACAAAGAAGAGATGGACAAGAAAAGGTGAAGGAAATGACATCTGAAGAACATGAAGCCAAAGGAAACAAAAATCTAAACAATAAGATCAACCTAGAATTCTTGCTAATATGCAATATCAACAAAGAAAGGCACAACAAATCACAATTGAAGAGTCTGGAGAATAGAGGGTGAATAGAGAAAATTTAGCAACATATCAAAGAGAAAATCCAAAGAAAGACACAACAAAAAAGAAGAAGAAGAAAATGCACAACGAAGAAGAGATGGACAAGAAAAGTTGAAGGAAATGACATATGAAAAGCATGAAGAATAAAGGAAACTAAAATATGAACAACAAGATCAACCTATAACTCTTGTTGATATGGATATTGTGCATCAAAAATTTCATGATAAGATTGATCGATTGGTTCAAAATAAAATGCGCCATATGTGTGAAGAGTCATATCCTAGAATTCAAGTATTTAATACAAATATAGGTCCAATGTGTATCAAATGTAAAAGAGAAGGAATTGATCGTAGATTTTTAGCTGATATCATATGAATCTAGGAAAAAAGCCTAAATTTCTTGCAGAATTGACTCAAGTTGAAGAGATGTTAATAACACGTGCAAGTCCAATTTTGCAGGTTATGCATTCGATAGGTGGACAATATAAATATAGAGGACACACCATTAGTTTTCCACAACAGGTTGCCAATATTGCCATGAGATTACCTCGACATATTAAAGACTTGGATTTGATTAGTGTAATGCGCAAAAAAGACAGAAAAGGATAAAATTATGATTTTACTGTCAGAAAATATATTGTATTGCGTGCATTATATTATAAGATTGAGAATGATCCATATTATCGTGGAGTTCAAGTTGATAACAATACATTTAGAGAATTGCTTGAAGTTGCAACAAATGTATCACATATGATTAATGTTGTTGCTTTGGAAGATATAGATATTGACATTGAATTTGCAATGTTGGAAGGGGTTCTAGGGATTGATGATGCATTAGATGGGTTACAAACCTTTTTTTTGTAGCAGATCTTCCAATGATATTATTCGAGATTGGGCATACAACCCTAATGCAAAGGAACATAACCCTAATGCAGAGGAAGTGCTTAGTTGGCCTGACATTGGCTCATCTCCAATTAATGAATAGAACACAGTGGGATTATTCAATATGGTATTTCCAACATTATTCCCAAAGGGTGAAGCAGATTGGTTGCAAGCATGAAAGAGAAATGCCCATCTTCATGAGTCTGCAAAACATCTTCTCTGATCTCATGACAAGAAGTTTGGAAGGAACCCGCGATACATATAGTTTTTACTCAATATCATCATAAGACATTGTGCTCAAACTTTCTTTGTAGTTTTTGTAAAGAATAATTTTACAGATCTACCAACAATAGTAGATGAGTTACGATAACATCTAAAAATCTTCCAGAATCGCGACTTGGAGAAAGATTATTGCGATTTGGAATTGTATTGAGAGGTACACGTGCATATTGGAATAAGTGACATGTTGAGTTATCTTACTTGGTTCAATAGATTGGGTGTCCCACAATATTATTTACATTAAGTTAAGTCGATATGCAATGGCCATATTTACATAAATTAATGTCGGGAACATGTCCTACAAATCCAACAGAAGCAAGAAAATGGAGACGTCAAAATGTAATTAACAATCTTCATATTGTAGCATATTATATGCATCTAGGGCATAAAATATTTCAAGATTAAATTTTTAAGCATTTTTGTCATGCTACAGATTATTGGTGTCACTATAGGTGGCAACATCGCGGATCTCCACACGTGCATGGATTTATATGGTTAAAAGATGCTCCTAACATGGACACATTGAACTGGGATTATCTTACACAAGTTAAATTTTCTAAAGAATATTTTTATGGATGTGTACATGCAATGAATCCACGTGATCGACATCAAAGAAATATTTAGTTTAGACTTAATGTTGATGATCTTCCTTGCTTAAAGGAAACACAACAAATATTTCAATATGATCCTATAATTGATTATGACGAACTTCTTAATTGTGTTGAGTGTCACATCACATGCAATGAAAGATCTTGCCTCCGAAAGAAAGTTGGAAGAATGGTATGTTGATATGAGGCACCATGAGATCTATGTGATGAGTCAAAACTATATGTTAATGAGAATGGAGAAAATATATATGAACCAAGACGAAATGATGATAGATTAAATATGCACAATCATGAAACATTGATGATGTGGAGGGCTAATATAGATTGACAACCTTTTCTTTCAAAGCACGTCGTCATTAATTACATAGAAAGGTATGCTACAAAATCTGAAAAAGGATCAGAAACATTCCATCATATGTTGATGCGTGTATCTTCCATTCAAAATCCAAATGAACCTGCAGCTCATCTATACAAGAGTTTGTTTTGTGAAACTATTGTTGACAAAGATATCGGTGCACAAGAGAATTGTCATTTACTTCTAAAGCTCCCTCTTTCTTAATGTAGTCATCGATTTGTGGTTCTAAATGTTGGTATGAAGGTTTTCAAACAAGTACAAGTTGATACATAAGATGCCGACAATAATAATTCCCTTATTGATGCATATACCAAGAGACCTATCTATATTGAGCACCTTCCATTGATAAATGTCACAAAATCATGGTCATATGATAAACGTCAGTGTGGGAAAAAATGGTTACAACAGCAGAATTCAACTATTGTATGTGTGTTCCCTCGATTTACCTCAATTCCTAATTGGGAAGATGACAAGTTTGTTGAATTTTGTTGGTTTGAGTTGTTACTATACAAGACCTTTCGTGATTTTCACAAAGATATATGTCAGACAAATGATGAGATAGTACATAATTGGGAAAAAAAATTGATACCAACCATGGCATGCTTATTGCAATCCATTGCCTCCAATTGATCCAGTTGAATCTAAAGAAGAAGAGGTTCAAAATCCACCTGCAGATTTTAGAGAGACTGAGTGAGAGATTCTTTGTGGATTGTATAAGAATAAATATATAAATTACAATGAGTTTGAGATGTGAGGACATAGACATCACAATCGTGCGTATAATTGTAATACAAATTTTGTTGATGAAGTCACCTCTAATCGTGCTATTCATTTCATATCTAAAAAGCAAAAGTTGAATTCCCTTTGCACTAACTAGTATGAAAAGTCCTACTCCTTTGAAAGTCTTGGTACTAAGCAGAGAAAAGATTTGATATTATCTTTGACCATTATAGATCAGGGATTGGCCAATTACTCATGCTAATATAAGGAACTACAAGTACATGAAAGTCTTCTTTGATTAGAGGCATTAAGAAAACATTTCAAACTGAATCATTTCCTGGGAAAGAGTTCATTACTACTTTTAGCTCCTACGGGGGTTGCAACATTCAACATATATGGAAAAACAATTCATTTTGTGCTTCAAATTCCAATCAAAGACATAAAACCTCTTAAACAACAAATTTTACTTACAATCCAAGAAGAGATGAAGCATGTGCAATATATTCTAATAGATAAAATAAGTTTTATTGCAAGACATCTATTAATGAACATTGATTCAAGACTTTGATAGGCTTTCCCAAAAAATGAAAAAGTCCTTTTTGTTGGGAGGTCAATTATATTGGTCGGTGATTTTGGACAGTTGCCACCTATTATAGATAAACCTGTATATGCATGTATTGGTCCTGTATAAGAATTATGGAACTCATTCACAATGGTTGTGACCCTTGATATTGTGTTTCAACAAGATGGATAGAGCAATCAACAGAGAATTTTTTGCAATTTGTTGATTAATGTAAGGGATGCAACACCAACTATGGAAGATTGAAAATTACTTATGACTTGTACAAATACACAGTTGGATACTTCCATAATAGAGTCATTTGCTAAGGAAATACATTTGTTTGCGATAAATGATGATGTACACAATCATAATAAGCTTTGTTTAAGAAACCTAAATTGTCTCATTGTAACCAACATTGCTACAAAATGTAAAAGCAAATACATGGAAATAGATGAGGAAAAAATGGAACTTGAGTTACCTATTGCAGTTGGAGCTCGAGTGATGCTTACATCAAACATTTGGATTGATGCAAGACTTGTAAATGGTGCTCTTGGATTTGTAGAAAAAAATGTGTATAACCCTGAAGTTTCACCCCCAAAACTGGCCACATATGTTTTAGTAAGATTTGATAAATACATGGGAGTGCCATGGGATGAATCATCCCCTCAAACAATTCCAATTACACCCATTGAAAGATATAATAGAAAATAACTTCCTTTGAAACTTGTTTGAGGCTTAACAATCCATAAGTCACAAGGATTGGAGAAAGTTACTATTAATATTGGGAAGCAAGAGAGACGGGGTATGATGTTTACTACGATATCTCGAGTTAAAGATTTGAATGGTTTACGATTTCAACCTCCCTTTTCATATGACGATATGAAAAGATGGCAAAAGGAGAAGGTGTGAAAATAAGAAAAGCAGAAGAAGAGAGATTGACACGAATCACATTGTAAATTATTTATAATTGACTATAATATCCTTTTTTTCTTTTTTCATCATTCAATGTTATAACTTTGAATTCAAAATTTGTATTGGATGCATGTATTAAAAATGATTATATTAATATTGTGTATTTAGCATATTTAAAATTAAACAAAGTCTTTTGGTAGAAATTACATGAGAGAATTTTTTGGCCGACGCGTTTCGAACCAACAAGTGTGGTTCATCATTAGGACCAGATTTACATATTATATTAATATTAGATGTATTATATTATTGATCAAATTAATCATATGTTCAATAGATTTTCCTTAGCCGCACACGACTGAAACCAGCCTACATCCATCTTAACTTCTGATCTATCAAGCGCCTAGATGGATCAAATCTCTCAAGGTGCAAACTTTTCCTCAAATTTTGCATTCAGAAAGACATTTGCACCCTAAGAGATTTGATTGCTCTTGGTACTTGATAGATCCAAAATTAAAAGGAATCTAGGTTAGTTTTAATTCAATTGAAAACAAAACAAACATAATTATTTTTAAAATAGATATAAATTCTCTATCCTAATTATTATTAAAAATATTTAGAATATATATATATATAAATTACATTCTCTATCTATTCATTATTAATAATTAAATTCCAATTTTGAAAACCTAATCCAAAATACAAAGACTAATTTTATTAATAATTAAATTCCAATTTTAAAAACCTAATCCAAAATACACATACTAATTTTGTAAATAAAACTGGAATTAATTATTTTACGAATTTAAAATATGAAAGAGATTAATAGTTGAATTTCAGCATTAGATCCAGCAAGATACTCGAGCGTTAACGGCTTTCCAACAAGGTGGGATAGGGTAGGGCATTGTATGGGAATCGAGGAATTTTATTTGGCGGTGTTATAATTGCGATCACATACATACTTTCTTGAAATTTTTATTTCCCCGCGTGATGTATAAAGCTTTGGCAGATACTAATGGGTATATATGGTGAGGCACCACGTATCTATTCTCTGAAAGTTGTGAGGAAAAGTGCCTTTAAATTAAGGGGTATTTATTCCCTCAAAGTTGTGAGCAAAAGTACCTTTAAGTTAAGGGGTATTTATTCTCTCACTTGTAGGGAGAGTGCTTTTAAACAAAGTGGTATTTATTCTCTCAAAGTTGGCCTTTTGTATTATGATTACTGCATTTTATTAAGATATTAAATTTTGGTTTATTGAATTTTAAAAAATATTAAAGAAATTTTTTATTTAAAAAAAAAATTATAATAAAAATATATATTTAGAGGCTAGTAAGTTATTAAAGATAATTATTATTATAAATATTGTAAAATTGAATATTTAATATTTCATATAAGGAAAAGTATATTTTAAAAATTATTTTTTAATGATATTATAAAATTTTATAAATTATTTTTAATTATTTTAAATGTTATTTAACGTCTAGTTTTTTAAAACATTATAAAAGCTTATTTTTATTTGATAATGGACTCTTTTTAATATACTAGCTTTTTCTTATTTGTTATTTTATTGTGATATTGGAATTTCAAATTGTGGATATTTTGAGGAGTGATTTTCTTTCAATTCTCATGGGATTTAGTCTTGAAAATCCATCCTTATGTCATCCTCTCTTGAGCTTCAAATGACCTTTATTTAAATTTGATACAATGTTAGGAAGTTATTTATCCTTCGTGCTAATTTTTTTATGCATATGCATTAGATACTTAGTTATAGCCTTATTCTTTATAAATAAAAGCATGAACTCTAAGAGGAGAATGGAATAGTGAGTATTGTTGTTAATTTAAGGGTATACAATATAAAGCACTTTAGAATTTGTTCAATTTCCTCAAAGCTCTTTTAGAAATGTTGCAACTCCAGACTTCAATGAATAAAGGATAATTGGAATAACAAGTGTATCAAACTATGATTATTCACAATTAATCTTGAAATTGAAATAGCCTTTCCACTCTCAATTAATCCTTTTATCCACACTATAGTTTTATTTGAACTTGTGATGTAGGTCAATTCCACGACACCTACATAAATTAACTTCCTTTGAGTTGTTAATATCATAAGTAAAATTCATTCAAATAAATTAAGAAAAGGAAGACAATTCCTCAAGCTTAGTGGCACCACTTGAAGTCGTTGAAGAACAAAACTTTTTCAAAATACAAGCTTCTTTTGGGATACAAGTGGTTGTGCTCCATGTTGTTCTTTGAAGAAATCATGGCACCTGAAATATAAACAAAAGCCTTGGCTATTTTAGCTTTGTAGAATTCTTTAGAAACTAGTTAAAAACCCAAAGAAATATAAACATATGCCCCATATTATTTTAGCTTTGTAGAATTCTTTAGAAACTAGTTTAAAACCCAAGAAACCAATGCTTGCATGGTGTTTATCTATGGTCGTTCTACAAGTGCATAGGTGAATATCATACATGGATGTGCAAAAACCTCATTGTCCATAATGTGGGTGAGCCAAAACCCTTGAGAATATCTTCTATTTTTGTCCTCTAGAACTTTCCTTGTGCATGGACCACATCATTATTTAAATAGCACTTCCCTATCTCATCGTCTTGAGATTTTCCTTTTTTAGCAATCATCTACATTAGGCCTTAAAGTTTCACTATGCCTAGATGCTTATTAAAGTTGAAGTCTTGTTTTAGATTTGGAAGAGATGTTGCTTTTAATTTAGTTTCCCTGTCAAAGGTGTTTTCTTGGCAAAATGACACTATAATGGGAGCCAACATGTCCTTCATATCTCCAAGTGGGTAAGCAAGGTAAAGATGAAGATGCATTGTTTTGACACATCCAAATTGTTGGAATAGGACCCCATACATTATGATCAAGGAGTCACCTAGCCCCTTTTAGCCTACTTTAGAATGGTCTCTCATAGGTGATGATAGGCCCCATCACCAGGCTAACAGAAAGTGCGTGAGAGACATAAATAAGAGGCAAGGTGGTTGCCAACCTTGTGTAGGTTTTAACCCTATACAAATAATTGCTATAAACATATTTTTAATAAAACATAAACCAAAAACACATACATAAACACAGATATTTTATCTTGGAAACCCACAATGGGGAAAACCAAATTGTTTTTTCATTATATATTCTCCTTTACAATATTACACACACACACACACACTCTCCTTTACTTTATTGCAATAATGTGTGTGTGTGTTATCGCAATCCCATGGCATCCATAATCTACCAATGCATCTACCATGGATTATAATATAATCATAGTTCCTTAACTGGAACTACAAAACCACCATGCGCCAAAAAACTGTTGAAGGCAAAAATCGTGTGTTGAAAACTACCCAAAATGGATGCAAAAAACCACAAAAAAAAAAAAAAACAAGGGCATTTCCCCTTACCCCCTCCCCTCCACTACACCCGACACAATGTACAACACATCAGGGTAGTCGTGCAAAGAATATAACAAATACCCAACATTCTTCCACTTGTTTTCTTTGCACATAGGGGGTCGCAGGAGTACATGATCAATAATCTATGGTTGTAATACCCATTGTTTCTCAGCACCAAGAAAACTTCTCAGTTCTCACAAATTTTGTTAATAAAAATTTGTAACATTCTTCAAAGTGTCCAACTTCACCAGCATCGTCTTCTTTTATTTAACCATAACTCTCACAAAGTGACATATAACATTAATATGCTTTATCTTTGAATGTTATGTTGGGTTCTTTGCTAGGAATATTACACTATGACTATCACAATCTATCCTTAAAACTTATTCTACCAACACAATACAAGAACACAATCTCTATAACCATACCAATTCCTTTCTTGCATGAGTGGTTGCTATATATTCAATGTTTGTAGTTGAAAGTGCCACTATAGATTGTCTCTTAGTCATCCATCTGAGTGCTCCTCTAAATAGGTTAATCATGTACCCACTTGTAGAACTTATGCAATCCATATCTCCAGCCCAATCAGTATCAACAAAGCTATGTATGTCCAACACCTTGTCTAATCCTAGTCTTCCTTGGCAGTACAATCCATAACCAGTAGTGCCACACAAATACCTGAAAACCCTCTTTACTGTTGTACAATGCACCTTCCTTGGTTTTGATATATATCTACTCATCACTTCCATTGCATGTGCAATGCTCGATCTAGTATAGACCATTTCTTACATCAAAGTTCCAACCACACTTGGATATGGAACATGGGACATGTCCTCTTCCTCTTCTTGTGTCTTGGGACATTGTTCTGCAAATAAATTTATACTTACAAGAATAGAGACCTTTATCGCTTAACATTCTTGCATATTAAACCTCTACATAAATATCTCGACATATTTCCTATGGTTTAACCAAAGTTTCCTATTTGTACGATCTCTTTTAATTTCCATGCCCAAAATGAAATTTGCATCACAAAGATCCTCCATGCCAAATCTAAAGGACAACTAAGTTTTCATTTCATGGGTGATTTCCTTGTCATTTCAAATCGAAAACATATTATTCACATATAACACATAATAAAAGATGATTGTCAACTAATTCAAAATACACAAAGTGATATGCTTTGCTCTTTTTGAAGCCAAGTCCCAATATACAAGTATCAAATATTTTTATACCACATCCTCGAAGATGGCTTTAACCCAAACAAATACTTTTTAAAACTCATACCAACTCTTTATTTCATTTAACAACACAATCTTTTGCTTGCTTAATGTAGATTTCTTCTTCCATATCCCCATGTAGGAATTTATTCTTCACATTCGTTTGTTCTACTTCAAAATCATGAACAACAACAATAGATAAAATAAATCTAATAAAACTTATTTTGGCAACAGGAGAAACATTCTCACCAAAGTTAATTTCCTCTACCTGGGAATAACCTATGGCTACTAACCTAACGTTGGGTTTCTCCACTCTACCTTTTGCATTCAACTTCTTCTTAAAAACCCATTTGCTACCGATGGGATTTCTTCCAGACGTCAAGACCACTAGATCCCAAGCCTCATTCTTGTCCAAAAATGTCATTTCTTCAACCATGGCCTTTTTCTAAAGCTTTCCATCTTTTGATTCGATTGCCTCTCTAACAGTTTTAGAATCATCATCAGATGAACAAAGCAAAATTTGAATGAAAATCAGGTGGAGTATACCTTTGTAGTTGCCTTCTCTCTAGAACCAAACTGCTTAATACTAGAGTATGGGGTTGTTCTTCTTTTGATTCTTGTTATTATGTAGAGTATAATTCATCATCCTAGAATTCAAACTCTACCTTTTTTGGTTCTTTCTCCCTTTGTAGGACTTCTTCTTTGACAATGATTCTTTTATTTCTCTAAATACCAAATATCTACTATGTGTAACTTCCTTAGTTTCTAGGTTCCAAAGCTCATAATCTTTCATACCATCTTTATACCCAATAAAGATACACTTTTCAACTTTCCTAACCAACTTACTCCTATTCTCCTTTGGAACATGTACATAAGCATCACAACCAAATAACATGAGATGTTTAAGATAAGGTTTCTCACTATTCCATGTCTCATGTGGAGTCTTGTCATCTATCATTGATTAAGGTGATCTACTTGTTGGGTAACACGCATTGTCCACTGCCTCTACCCATAATTCATTTCCTAACCTAACACCACTAAGCACGATCCTTACTTTTTCCATAAGCATCTTGTTCATCCTTTCCACAACTCCATTTTCTTGAGGTGTGTATGGGTTGTTCTTCTAGCTTTCTATATTGCATTTCTTATAGAATTATTTAAACTCATTCCCAAAGAACTCTCCACCATTATCTGTCCTCAACAACTTAATTTTATCCTTTATCTAATTTCCAAAAGATCCTTAGACCCTTTGAATTTGTCAAAGACTTCATATTTTAATACAAATTCTCTTAGCTATCGAACTTAGCCAAGATCTTTTACTTCTGTCGTGTTAGCAAAATTGCATGTGAAAGAGTATGAAAAACCACACATGCATACTTTAAAGAAGAGGAAACATAAAGGAAACCATCAAATCAAAGAACAAAGGCAACTTGATAACAGACTTCACTGAGTGTGGGTTATGTCTCTGGGGTTAGTGTCAAGAGTAAATGTTGCAAGATGACAATGAGTACATGATGAATTTTTTGTCAATACATGGAAGAACTCCCTTAACTTAGAGTTTTACGAGATGTTCTCCTATAAGAACTCTAACTCATATAATCACTCCTTCAGTGTGACAAAATATCAAACTTTCACATGAAGTGGCATGCAAGGATCCTCCAACATGTGGAAAACAAGGATCTCAACATCAAATCATCATCTCAGCAAAATAAAAAGAAGACATGTCATCAATGCATCTTATAACTCCACTTCTAGGGATGGCCTGAAAATGCACACCTTTACTAAAGAAATGGGCTGCACGGTTGAATTCATGGTGAAAAACCATGAAATATGACTGTAAACTTGACTCCTTTTTGAATCGGCCAAATCTAGAATTCCCGGGAATCTAAAATATTCCTCAAATATTCTCTTTTGCAATCTGACTAAAATTCAGCTGCTCAGATGAATAAACTGATCACTCCATCGTGTTCCTTGCAAAATAACTGGTTCAAATGAGTATAAAATCGACATATTTTTGACACCTTCAAAATTCTGTCCCCGAGAATCTTAAAGATTCCTCATAGAGAATATTCTTTGAAATATTCCTTAACATATGCTCTAACAATATTTCTAGAATCTTCTTGAGATCCATGTCTTCATTGGCCTGCTTGTGCCCTTATCTCTCATGTATTCTCCATGGTTCCCTTTGAATTATTTGAATGGCATTTTATAACAAGTGTGGGGGTGAATAAGACTAGGTTCTCTAAATTCGAAGGTGTGGTGGAACGTATTTTGTAGTTGCTTGTTGTTTTTTATCTTTTGAAGAATTATTTCCTTCATCCTAATTTTGTTGGATACATGATATTGCAGCTAATGATGATTTTTTAGGATCTGAATCTTCATTGTCAGTGATAGTGATTTCTTCATTAGGTTCTTGTACTTCAACTTGCCTTCCATCTACTATCTTATAGTAACGTAAGGACATGTCTTCACATTTATGTCATGGTGTCCAATTTTCTCGACACTTGCGACAACTATTTTTCTTCTTTATCCATTTTTTTGACTCATTACTCGGAGTATAAGACGCTTTATCAACTTCATACATATATAATTTCTTGTTAATACATCTGTGTCATGACGTCACTTGTCACCACAATATCTACATTTGTTTGTCTCCTTTTTACCTAAGTATTGTTGTTGGTTTTATTCTTCCTCAAATAATGGCATGTTGAACTTGTGTTTTACTTCAATAAGCCTTGCCACATGTCTAGCTTATTTAATAGTTCGTGGTTTGTACAATTTCATTTCTACATGAATATAGCCTTTAAGTCCACATCTGTACATTTTAAGTAGTTGTTCATCGATAAATCCTCTTTGTCGTGTAGCTAATACCTCTCATTCGTGGGTATATTCGCTTATAGACCCATTTTTCTTGAGGTGAGCAAATTTTTTATAGATGTCACCCTCTTCTACGTCATAGAATTTTTTTAGCAAGTCATCCACAAAGTGCTTCCAATGAAAAGAACATGTATCACATTTGCTGGACCACCATAGGATCCAATCATATGCTTCTGCTTCCAAATTGCTGGATGTGATCACAATTTTCTCTCGTTCACCTATTGGCGGGTTTGATTAAAAAATGGCTTCCATTTTATTAACCCAGACAATAGTGCCTCTATGGTCTTTATCATCATATTTTGGGAGCTCCTTTTTATTCCACTAATAGTCCTTCTTTTTTTTCTTTTGAAAATTTAGTGTAATATTGGGTACCTGAGAAGCAAATCTTAGGCAGATAAGGAGGTTCATGCACATTTTTGTTTTATGGGATGGGTTTTGTTCCTTGCAAGGTTTGAATTGTAAGCATGTCCACCTTCTCCACTAATTGATTAAGTCGTTCGTTATGGTTGTCAATTCTTTTGGTGGTTTCATCAAATTTGTCGTCCCTTTGTAGTATCTTCTCCATCACCAATGTTAACTGTTTTTACCCTCATTGAATTCTGTTTGTGCTTTTTCTAATTTACCCATTCGATATCACATGTCATTGATGTCGTCACTGCAACGACTAATATCGACTTGTAACTCTTCATTATTCACCATTTTTCCTTTTTTCTTAGTGGAACCCACCTTTTTTAAATTAAATTAATTATATATTATAAAACTATAATATTTATTAAAATATATAATTTAATTATATAATTTGTAAATTTATAGAATTATATACTTATAAACTATATAATAGTTTAACTATACAAGAATTGTGTACAATGTAAATAGTAATCTATATAACCTATATATGTAATGAACGATATGAAACAAGGGGTTTGGTGGCTATCTGGAGTTGAAGTGTTGACCGATGTGACTGTTCAATATGATAAACTACGAAACACGGGACACAAAGTACAAGGAGACAGGGTGTCAAGATTGTGGGAAGTGACGGAAAGGTCACAATAGACGATGAGGAAACTAGCGTAGGGACAACAAAATGGGCTGGTGGAAGGTGTCGGGGGACCAGGCAACACATGAATCGGGTTAGACAACGTACGTCAATGGAATGGTGCGGGCATAACAGTGCTATCGAGATGGAGCGACTATTGACTACATGTGGCCGAGGTGTGAAGGATGAGGCATCTGGCAGTGGAATGATAACAGAATGAAGGGTATTGGGTTGTGTTACACTGAAATTTGTCACCATGACTATTTGTAGTTAGTATGGCTCCATCAACAGTCATATTATCCTCCTTGGCAAGCCTTATACCTCTGTTCTCCATGTCAAACTTCAAGAAAGAGAGAAAGTCTTTAAAAATCATGTTTATCTCTGGGTACGCAGGCTCTCTCTACCTTACCTGTGTGTACGCACTCCAAGTTCATTATACCTGTGTACTTGTACGCTCTGTATGTCAAGGGTTGGGTGCGTACCCATGTAAAGGTCAAAAGGCTCGAGTTTCATCTTAAAAAAGTTACTTGTGGTCATTTCTAGAGCATTCTAGAAGATTGTTTGACGTGTATTGAGTGCCTCCAGATGGTTCATGCATCCCTATGAAA
>APFE030725391.1:138661-163229 GCA_000404065.3 Pinus taeda
AAATAAATCTTTAACATTAAATGTTTTCCACCTTTGACATTCAACGCATTATTTCTTATTATTTTTTAACAAAAAAATACTTCACACCTTTGACAATAAATCATGATTTTCAACATGTGCGAAATAATATTATGCGTTTTTTTCTTTTAAATGCCGTGATGTAGTGGCCTTTTTATAACACTTTGATGTGGACAAGAAGAATATATATCTCGTGCAATTGTTCAATGCCCGAGGTAGACTCACTTCTCGAAAATTAGGAGTAGTTAAATTAATATTTGAAAATATACTAAATATACTATTAATTTTTTTTTTGAAATTATATGAAATTAGTATAATTTCATTAGAATCAGTTTAGATTTATCTTAAACTCGACTTTATTAAGAGGATCAAATCTTTTCAAATATAATTTTTTTTTCAATCTTTGCACTAGAGAGATTTGCACTCAAAAAGAATTTTGTATCTCTAGAGATTTTATCTTCTCAACTCTTGATAAATCTAGGTTTAAGATGGATCTAAGCTAGTTTAGATTATCTAAAATATTGTAACTTTGGTTTACATTTAAATTATTCTTCATTTGTTTTCCTCTTTTCTTATCGAGTTGTCTTTAGTGAGACTTTTTGGAAGCTTTTCCAGTGGGTTTTTTCAATCTAATAATTTATCTAAAATCCGGCACAAATTTATTGAAATCACAAGCTTGATGGGTAACCCCTACTCAATCGAAGTGCCCTAAGGGTTTTTTCAAGGTGTTGAATCCATATACACAGTCAAAAAACCAGTTTAAATAACACAAATCAAGATTTCACCTCAAATTTTTTCGCGAGACTCCGACACTAGAAAGTCTAAAAAGTCGCACTAAAGACAACTCTTTTTCTTATAATTTAAAATTTTTAATAATTTGAGTCCACTTAAATTATACACCTACCCATATGAATTTACTTTGATAAAATTTACCTCAAACATATTTTAACTATAATAACACTATTTATTGTAGCATTGTTGTCTATCCAAAATATTATGATCATTAAACATGTATTTTTAAATTAGAAAAAAATGTTTTATATATATATATATATATATAATATATATATATATTCCTTGGTTAAAATTTACCTTAGAGAATCTCTCTCTCTCTCCCTTTACATATTTGAAATACTTATCAAATTTTACTTGATAAAATTTACCTCACACAAAAACATTTCAACTATGATATCAACTTACATAATTTATTGATCTCATTTTGGATTTAGGTGGTTTCTTCCTTTTTTTCCAAATCAAATAAAACAAAACTAAGGACCGTGTCAACGCTTTGCAAGGTTAAAAATGGGTCTTAAACTAACAGTTTTATTCAATGTCTCTTCAAATCATGAATTAGTCTCCATATGTAGTTGAACATAACACACATAATCCAAGAAAGCATAAAGAAAAGCAAGACAAAGGTTTGTTGACGGAATTTCTGTCAACATGACAAGACCACTCATATATTTAGTACCAATGAAATACATAAACAATTGTTGCAAGTAAATAAGTGGCTATCGCCCCTACAAGGTAATGTTCTCCTACAAAGAACTTTCACAATGGAAGCAACTCAAAACATCTCCTTCAAAGATGGCATACTTAAACTGAAATGAGTTAATAACATCAAGTGCATGCTTCAACTCAACATTGAAACATATAATCAAAACTTCATGATAATAGAAGTTGAACCTGTGTTAAACCCTGTTAGTTACAATTGTTGCATTATTCTTTTGGAATTGAGAATACCCCTACAAGGTCTTCTCCATGCCCAAAAACTTCCCAGCACTGCTTCCAATCCATGTCTGATCCATACACCTTTAGTCCCAAACCTACAAAAATACCTTGTATATGTGCTCAAATCAGAAAATGGATGTTACCAATGGATTCAGAACATCCAAAAACCCCTAAGTAACCTCTTTCTGAGCTCAATTTAGATAAAAACTCTAAAAGTCATGAGCCTCCAAGCTCTCTCATAAATTTCTTATGATAACCACCCTACAATTCGACCTAAACCTAGTTTGAGTGCCCCAATATGCAAACCTAGCCTACAATCCCACCCAACAGGCGAATTTTTCCGATAGTTAAATTGTCCATTAACCCCAGTTCTGAAATTTGTGGTCGCATGGGGCCCATGTGCCCAGGGGTCAGGGCTAACTGCTTGCGCCCACTGCTTGGGCCCCCAACATCTAGCACTTGGTTCCGTAATGTGCATAGAATCAGGAGTTAGGTGCTAAAATCTTGAACCAAGTGCATAGTTTTGGGTGAGCTCCTTTTTGTTGGCAAACAGGTCGTATTGTGGCCATATCGCCTGGGGTTGGCCCCCTCTCCTCTCTGCGCTCCCAGTTATATGGTGGGTCATGTGACCTGGGCTAGCCCTTATCCAATTATCCACTCATGGACATGGATTTAGCCTTAGGTTGTGGTCTTATCCGTTGGTGGTGTCAGGATTGTGGGTCGAGGCTAAACCTTAGTCCTAAGCCCCCTCCACCATGGTCTTGTGGTGTGGGGTGTGGCCATGGGCTAAGGCTTAGCCCAGGCCCCCTTTCCCCAATACCTTTGCGCATAAAACTTTAATATAACCCAAACCATAAATGGGTATGAGACAAAGTTATAACGCGATGGTGGAGACTTGTGTTGCCTAGTGGAAGGTCGTTGGTTTGATCCCTGTGGGGTGCTTCGCCCCTCACCCAAAGTTTTGGACTAACACCTTGAGGCCATGTGGCTATCTCCCATTGGCCCACGTGGTCTCCCACCATTGGCCCAAATATTACACAGTCAACCCACCGTATAATATAAAAATATTTTATGAGCCAATCAAATTCCAAAATTTTGGACCAATTTGGAGAGGCCAAGTGGTAACCTGCCACTGGCCCAAAATGTATATTTAGCATGTCAATTCTGTAATCTTTTATTTGTTTGGGAAATCAATCAGAACGCGATATCGAGAGCATAAAATATCGGTTTTGAACAATTTAAGTTGCATTGGATTCAGATCGTCGAGATCGACATAATGGTAAAGGTTTCGAGCAATTTTGAACACTTTGAATTTTGATCATAAATTTGATCACCTAATCATTTATATATCAAAAATACTTATTATTTTTTACCTTACCCAAAAACATTTTAACTATAATATCAATTGACATAATTTTTGTATTTGCAATACTTATTAATTTTTACTTGTATGAATTTTACCTCATACAAAATCATTTTAACTATGATATCAATTTACATTGTTTATATTTTAGAAACACTAATTTCTCTCACATGAAAACATTTTTAACTATCAAACCAATTTATTCAATTTATATATCTAAAATACTTCCTTGATCGGAGTGCGAGCAGGTGAATAGCGGTCATTGTACAATGTCATTGACATGCCCGGGATCCCAAGGCGATCCTTCGCCACCCTCACTTTGCTTATATCACATGGAGCGATGGCAACACATTTAGAAGTAATCAATGAAAATAACGAAGGTGGAAAGGTTTGTTTAACGTGGCATGCTTCCGACCTTTTCGATGTTCTATCTGGTAAGTTTGTTGCTTGTGTATGGGCTCGGCATAAGTTTGGAATCGAGCATCCCTGCAACCTACGACAAAATTCCGAGGCGGTAATTTGCGGGGCTCTCGTTCATTCACCATAGGTTCATGTCATCGGTCCCATGTATGTGCCCAATATTCTAACATATTTCTCTGTCATGACTTGCTCTTCCTGTCTGAGGGTTTCATGGGAGATGGGATATGCATTTTATAAAATGGTATGGGAAATGTGTTCTTTGGAAATGGTTATGGTTGTCTCTAGATTGCTTGAAGGTTGTTTCATTTTCTATATTCCCGTGTCTGTATTCTATGGAGTTTTGTTGGCTCGTATGGGTGTTATGTTGATTAGGCCGACAAACCGCTTATGGTCTCTCTGGTTCTGTCACTAGCACCCCAACTCTGGTTTTCCTCTAGAATTTTGTGGCTATGGCCCTGATATCCTCAGGTCTCTGGAAAGCACTAGTTTGGCTAGGAATTCTTCCATCAGTCGTTATGATTATTGTTGAACTAATGGTTTTGAGCATCGAGATGTCTTCTTTTTAAGGTTTTGGGTCTGCAATTGGGGCCACCATTGGGTATTGCATGGGTTGTGGTTCTCACCATCGATTACCTTGACAAGTCCTCTTAGGTGCGATCCCCAGAAGCACTCTGCTCCTGCGTTATGACTTGTTTCAAGTCAGCATTCTGGGTATCAATTTGTGAGTTTCAGTTTGTTTTGTCTGTGTCAACATAGATGCATCATGGCCCCCGCTACTTCTAGAAGAGACCAGACCATTTGTGGTTTGCTGGAAAGAAGGCCAATTTTGCCACAACATCCAACTCTTCTAGCACATCCATTGATAAATCTCGTGGATGCAAGTCCACCTCCAAGATCATTGATTAAGCAGCTACATTGTATCACCCAATTGGAAGCAGAGTTAAACGAGACAGCGAGACTGTTGGCCCTGGTTCGTCAGCTCATCGCCAAATGGGAAGTGGATTTAATTGAGACATTGGGACTCTTGGACCTTGACTTAGATGATTTGCAGACCCTGGTGCCTGATCCAAGGCATTCTCGGGGTAAGGTTTCTTAGTATAAGCAAAATGTTCACTTGTATTGGTTGTTAAAGAGCCTCCTGGTTAAAGCCTTGGAACACATCCCTCTAGGCTTGGCCATGACTACTCATGTTTTCCCAAACTATAGAAAATATTTTTAGCAAATCAAATTTCAGTTATGGCGGTAAAACAACCACCTTAGCCGTATTGAGAGGCACATCCCATGCATTCCGCAATCTGAACTTCCCAGGTCAAGTGCAAAGGATATGACTCCAAATGACTCAGCAGATGACGAGTAGTCTAGCGTATCACCTCTCTTTTACTTATTAGTATATGCAACAATTTTTATCTTTTCAGTACTTTAAGTATGTATACATATATCTAGATGTTAGGTAGTTTAAGGACAATCAGAGTTTTTTAGCATGGATGGATAAACTTATCCGATTTTGTTCTTGGGTGACTTATCATGTCGTTAGGTGGCCAACAGACCCGATTTCCCTCCGGCCAGGTTGAGGCCACCTAACCATTCAACATATGGATGCAACCTGCTTGTTTTCTACTGATAATGAAAACAAAGGTCCTACCAAGCTTACAACAACAAAAAATTACAGATCTGAAATACTTATTATTTTTTTACTTTGATAAAATTTACCTCACACAAACATGTTTTAACTATGATGTCAATTTAAGTAATTTTTATTGTCAACATTTTAGTTTTGAAAGTATTCAAATTCATGCCATATTTCACTAGTAATAGTAATAAGAGTTGACCACGTTTTTTCAATTTCATGTTTTGGAAAATAATATTATATGATTTTTTTGTTTAATACAAATGAGTAGTTTTTATATTAAATCTACGCGCAGTCACGGTAAATACTAGGATAATTACATTGTCATATTGTGTCCAATTGCCCTAACCCAAAGAATATTAAGAAACCCAAGTCCTAAGAGTACTCTTATTTGTTGGGAGCAGTATATGCGGAAAAACTGAAACAAAAAAACTCAAATATTTGATGCCAAAGATTACAACTTTGGTTAGTCTTCATAATCTATTGGCCTATTAAGATCAATATCTCAAGGAGGTCTTGTGGGTTGACTGTCTGGTTGAGCACCCTGAAACTTGAGGTCTATGATAATGTTGTGCAGCGCATCAAATTCATTTTCTAGATGAGAAACTATTTGTTGGACAGCCACAATAATTTCAAATGAGTTGCACTCAAAGGTTTGGTGTTGATGTCCACATGGGGTAGCTCAAGCGGCAAGGGCCGTGGAAATGAAGTCTCACCGAACCGGAAGTCTTGGGTTCAAATCTTGGGCTACCCTTCCCCCGTAGAGGGGTACATAATGGACATGTAAATCAGAGAGTCCCGCCCTAGCTTACAAAAAAAAAAAAAAAAATTGGTGTTGATAAATTTTTACTTACAAATCATATATTTCCAAATTGATGGATTCATGTTCTTTCCTACAGTGGTCTCACATCGTGGAGGTCGAGGACTCTAAATTCGGGGATCTAGAACTTATGGAGAGGACGAAAGATTGTCAGAACCAACTAAGAGAGATTTAGACCCTATGAGGATGAGACACGAAATTACCCAACTACATTGATGTTGAACCCACACTAGGTTCTCACAGCGGAAGAGAGCCCACAAAATTACCTCAAGTTCATCACTGAGCTTCCAATTATACCAATGCCTAGATGCCACCTTTAATATAAAATCTACCCACTGTAAATTCAACTGGGAATTAAACCGACTCCACTCGCAGGTCATGGATGCAACAATGCTCCCATAACCAAATATATGCTTATCGCACCATGGGAGCCACACATGAGCTTTCATTTCGACATGATGAATTCTATTACCTCGAGGTAGAGCTATCATCATAAATTTATATAAGGATATTCATCAGTAACTGGCCATGGGATCTAGATTGAGATTAGGTCTAGTTTGCACAGGAGCAATTAAGATAGGAACACTTACATGAAGCCAACGACCATATCTTGCCACGTCAAGTTGAAAATGGATGCCCTTGACCATCATAAGGAAGCAAGTGGGGGAATTAACATAGAGAGACATATGCACATAAACAATCGAAAGATGGGGATAGGGGATCGGGCTAGGGGAGGAGCTCAATAGGTCACGGGGGAAGGAAATATAAATGAATTTCATAAGGGAGTTAGATATGTGCACTTAAGGAATTGGAACAAACCTCCTTATTTCATTGACTTTAATTTGACCTTTGTCCAAGAGGCAAGCTTTATTGGCTTGGAAAACCACCTCGGAATTAAGATTTATGAGGATATGGAAGAAGGGAAAGCTAGCAAAGGAGTGAAGAATACTTTTAATTCAATGATACAATATACGTAATGTATTATCTTTTGGAGGAGTTCCATTTCTCAGATGACAAATAATTATGAAAAATTCACCCATAATTATAATGTCTCGGACTCCTCAATCTGGAGCTAGAATTACCCGCAAAAAAAACCCATTCATCTATGCCTGACTGTTGGTTGTCTATCTAAGGCCCCATGAAAATTTATCCACAATGTTTGCTTTGGGATTTAGTAATATCCCTCGCCCTCCTGCCATCCCTACTCTTATATGATTCTTTACATTACAAATAAAATCTAATTTAATATTTTTTTTAGGAAAAAGGTGTTCGTAAATCTAGGTGAATTGGTTTTCACAATATGAAGCTAGACATGATTTACAAGCGTAATTTTATTTCATCACTATAGGTTACAAATTATATAGTTTAAGAATTTTGGATAAACAAACATTTAGGCACCAATCCTCCTTCGCTAAACAATTATTATTATTGTTATTTTTTTATTTTTTTCTCTACTATGCTTTATTTCCTTTTATGATCGATAATATTATTTTGTATATGTGTTTTTCATTAAAAAGTTTAATTCAACTATTTTTTATTATTATTTATAATCCATCAAGCCCTCTCTCGTTGAGGAACTCCTCTCTGCTCACACTCTTCAACCTTGATCGTGTGCAATGGTCGGCTAGGAGAGGGGCTCCTCCCCCTCCCTCTTCTCCACCTCTTGATGTGATCACAACAACCTTTCAGGAAATTGTAGCTTCCATGCCCAAAAAGGGAAAATTGAAGGAAAGCAGTTCAAAATTTATTTTAAAAGCTAAGAACATCCCAACATTTATGCTGCCTCCCACCTTATGTCGTTCCATGATTGCATATACAGATCGGAACTTTATCGGAAAATTAACAAGTATGTGGTCATCCTGTAAATTTTTTGAACAAAAGGAAAACAAGAACTAGAGAGAAAATATGAAATGTGGCCTAGGGATTTTCGCAGTAGGTAATGGATACTTTTCATTTATGTTTGAGACTAGGGAGGACAAGGAGATAATATTTAGAAATGGGCCTTACTTTTTTGGGGCCAAGGGAATGTATTTGATTTGGTGGAAAATAGGTTTCGATCTAGTGGAAGATATTATTACTACAATGCCTGTTTAGGTGAAATTTCCTAGGCTCCCTCTCCCATACTAGGGAGATGATTGCCTTCAAGCAATTGGAAACAGGGTACGAAGATACACAATCCTCTTTAAATATATAAATAAAGGTGAAATAAGAGAAAGGCTTCATTCAGATTAGTCCTAGTGATGGATCCCTGTTGGGATTCTAAACGCTGACAAGTATGGTTTCTACTGTGGATCATTCATTCAGATTAGTCCTGATGATGGATCCCTGTTGGGATTCGAAACGTTGACAAATATGGATTCTATTGTGGATACTCCGAGACAAAACTCAAAAGAAAGGCTTCCTACGCAGAAAGGTTAACTAAGCAACTCTGTTGGGGTACTATCCAGACTCGCTGGCAGCGGACCCATGTTTGTGTTCCTATAGTGACTCCATCAGGGTATTGGCCAGGCCTGCTAGAAACGGAGCAACACCAGAGATGAAAATACTCTGAAAATCTAAAGCTCGCAAACTATACTACCCTTACCGATTTGAAACATTGTGATATGGATGATTTTATGCCTGTGTTTAACTGAGATGCCACAAAGGAGATGATGTTTATTCACGGGGTAAGTGGGGAAGCCAAAGTGATTTGCACGATGGATCTATACTCCCTGAAGAACTAAAATCCTGCACAAAATAATCAACCAATACAGAGAATCTAGAATTATACCAACGTGTTGACAAATGTTGTCGTTGCTACAACACTGTCCAAAATTTTGGCCTGCACAAAAATTTCGGAACATACCTTGATCTTGCATACTATCGTCACAAACAGTGAGACTCATTTCATGTGTCTTCTCTAAGTGTTTCACTCCCATTTGCAAGAAAATTAAAGTCTCAACCCTCAAGCTGCAACCCTACCTCTTGACATTGTGCAATGTGTAGTTCCTGCCTCCTAGGAATGCATACTACACAGTGTCAATACTCAATCTCGACCCATGAGATCCAAAAGTGTGCAATCTTGCCCTCCAACTAGGACTAAACTGTGCGTTACGTAGTCTCATTCCTCAAGCCCAACCTTTGATCTCTTGAACTGGGAAATTTCACTTTCATTTGGGCTCCGCTTGCTTCCACAACTACGCAGTAGGCAAAATCATTTTTCAAGCCCTCATCTTGGCACCTTGACCTCTCAAACTGCGCAATCTGCTTGCTCAATATCGCATGAAGTGTGCATTGCGCAGTCTCAGGGATCAAGCTTCACCCCTGATTGCCTAAGTTTTTCAATTACGAGTCATTGAGCCTCTCCCTTAACCTTCCACCCAGTTCTTGCTCAGTTAGTGGACCAACATGCAACATCTTAGACTAGAGTTTTATCAGAATGATGTCATCTTGTCATGACTGAATTTCAGATGAAGGTACTCTATTACACCATGATAGGATGATGAAGAAGGAGATGGAGAAGGTGAACATGCAAGAAGGCACCTTTGTAGCTGAATATGCAAGCGAATCAATTAGGAGAAAGCAAAGGGACACCAGTTTGAAACCATTGCTCAAGATATTATATCACTGAAGACTCCTCATCTCTAAGCCATATGGAGGTGGATAGAAGAACATTCTCAAGAAGACATACAACAATAAGTAGCAAGAATGACTTTACATTGCCATGTCATCAGTGTCATGTCATGAGTCATCATATGCCACCTCACTTTTCTGGATTATGTAAATTCTTATTAAAAATGTATTATAAAGTGGAAGTCCAAAGGACATATATAGAATATGAAGAGTCATGTAAAGTCGAAAAGTCAGAGGAAGTCAAACAGTCATGAGGGTAGTAAAAGGGTCAGAAGGGAGGTGAAGCAACACCTCATCAGTTATATATACACCCTCATTGTATGATCAAACGACTTTTCACCTTGGGTCCTCCCGCAAGGCATTAGAGAGACGAAGTAGTTCTTTCGAGGAGCAAGCAATGGCTCCAACGCTCCACTTGTATACATGTGTCCAAGAAATTTTACTTAAAGAATGAAGCGTGATGGCTAGCATGCTGGATTATGAATATTTGTAAGATAGTTTTGTGAATTTTTATGATTCATGTTGGTTTTCACCTATACTAAAGTAGTTGAACTATTTTTGTTATTTTAGTGCTTATCTTATTGAGAATGTGTTGTAACGGTTACAATGAATGTCACATCTTTGTGTATTACTCTACTAGATGTTAGATAGATATTTCTTGTTCTTGAGTGTCTCTACTAGGGTGATATTATTACTCATCTAGATCTTTTACTTCAAGGATGCATACTGGATTGAAATTTAAAAGAGCATGTCACCAAGTGAAACATACACCTAAAAGAAGCAGAAATCAAAAGCAACCATGAGATCAAAGGCACACAAACAACTTGATAACGAAGTTCACCCATGTGGGATACGTCTCTTGACCTTGCTCAATGTGGGGAGGCCTCTTTCATTAATTGGCAGCAAAATCAAATTACAAGCAATTACAAAATGACACCTTATACCTCCACTTTCGGAGATGGCATGAAAATGTAGACCTATGCTGAAGAAACTGATTGCACAGTTGTATTCCTATAAATTTGAAACATGACTATAAATTAGGCCATGTTTTGTTCAGGTGACCTCTGGAGCTCTAGGAAATCTTTTATATCCCCTGCAAGATTCTCTGCAGAATATTTCTTCAATATTTTAGGTGGATTTCTCTAGACAAACAGGCCTAGGGGGTGCAGTTCCAACTTTGGGTTTCGTAGGCACACGCTCCACCATCAGCCAATTTCCACTCTCCCTCCACACCATGCATTGGGCTCGGTTTAAATATATGTGGAGGGCAGATTTTTTAATATAGAGCTGCCAGACGTAGTGGTCAATGCATCAAAAATAGGTTGCTAATGGGATGGGGGTCGCGGGTTCAACCCAGACCCACCCATCGGTCAACGTTTAATTTTTATTTGACAACAAACGTCGTTCCAACCATGACCGAGATGTATTCCTCTAACTGTATGATGTTATATACAAATAATCGTTGTTTAAATATTGTGGAATTGTTGTATGACCAATCGGTGAGGTTTGACTGTTGCCGCCTGAATTTTTATTATTTTTAATTCAATTTGGCCATAACGACTTTTTTTCCTGCCAATTATTTTAGGGGATACTAGACATTTTAAACAAGCAACAATTTTGTTGCTACTAGTGGTTAGAATGGTTTAATTTGTAGACTCCTTTGCAGAATCTGATGATGTTCACTAGGCTACCACATGTTATGCTCTGATTGGTTTGTACGACTAACTGGGCACTTGACACGATGGTGACGTTAGATGCCACATGTCACTCTTTGGTTGGCTCTCCTCCGTCCATATGATCATATCACGTGCTGATGTCATCATCTGTATGGCACACATCATCATCCATACTGCTGATGTCAGCATGCCAAGTGTCCCTGTGTGTCCTACCTACAAGAAATTTAACTGTTTCCAAAAAACTTCAACGAGCCATAACTTCTTCATACAATGTTAGATTGAGGTTTTGTTCATATTGTTGGATTAAGAATGATGAGATTTTTTATTTGAGACTGGTTTCGCTGAATTTAGAGGATTTTGAAAATTTGGCCTTTTAGGATCCTCCTTGAACATTCCTCCCTACTAATGAGATTTTGGGCCGCCAATAACTTTGGCAGTTAGATGGAAAGTGAGGGAATTTCTCCCTCACTTTATCCTTTTCAATCTAATGGGCCTTACTTGGATGCATTCCCTTGAAACAACCACAAAGTTACTCCCCATCTCCCCATCGTGAAGTCCTAGTTCTCTTGTCAAGAATGATACATTCAAGTAGTTTGTCCAAGTATTTAGGTGCAAAATTGTCCACTCTAGGAACATGTCAAACCTTTTCGATATCCATGATCAAAGGAGGTTCATAAAGCTTCAATTTTTTAACTTTCACCTTGAGTACATCTACATGTATGTTGGCAAATCGAGACAAAAAGCAATGTCTCCAATCTTCTCTAATATGGTGAATGGGCCATATCGGATTGGTCTCAACTTTTTTCCTTCCCCTTTCATTTTGTCTATGTTGATGTGGAACCACACCCTATCTCCAACCTGGAATTAGTGATCAACCCAGTGCTTTTCATGTCAAGCCTTGTATTCAACTTGACTTTTATCCATTTTCTCCTGCATTGCCTGGTGAATCATCTGAATTCGTTGAATGAACCTCTGCACCTTGTCCTTGTCATTTGGATCACTTGAATATTCATCTCTCCATAAGACCATGTCTAACAGGTTCTTTGGAAAATATCCAAAGCATGTCTCGAACGATGAGTTATGAGTGGATAAATGCACAACCCTATTGTATGCATGTTGTACATAAGGAAGTTGGTTGTCCCAACACTTGGGATGCTTACAGCAATAGCCCCAGAGTAGATGTATCACTGTGCAGTTCACAAACTCTATTTGAATGTTGGTTTATGGATTAAATGTGATACGTTTTACAAGGCATTAGGACACACATTTTACTAAATAGATCCACAATGACAAACAATAGCCATGACCTTTCCTATATAAAGGAAAACCACCAACAAAATCCAATTACACACTTTCCCATGGACGGACACCCCTTTCTATATTCATTCTACTACCTACACGAATCAGCCTACAAACATGCATTGCACTAGCACAAGAATGTAATGCCCACCTACCTCAATCAAATGGTTGGCAGCCCTCTCACTTTCCTAAATCACAAGCTTGGCCTGTAATGTTGTTGGACTGTTTGATCCGCCGTCGCCCCACCATTCTTATTTAGCTACTGGTCTCAAGCACAACACATTCTTTTCTGGAAATATTTCGTTGTATGGGTGATTCCATTGGGTTCTTATCAAAAGTGGGTTCAAAAGGCTCCCCGTGGCAGGCTTATTATTGAACGCATTTGGTTCTTTTTGCTCGGTCCTGAATTTGTGAACCAATTTGATACCGAAATTGTTAAAAAGAGATGCGAACAAAGGAATACCAACGATGAGGGAACATGAAACCATTCCGTTTTGATAAGTACGGAGAACCATGGGGATCTCTTTCGAGTTCCGCTAGCTCAACTGTGTCTGCTTCAGGGTAGATGAAGCGGAGATATGGTGCCTGTACTATTTCATAATTGCCTATTATGGGTATGGGTCCGAGCTAAGGGTGCTTCTGTATCTCTGCTGGTCTAGTGGCTGATGGGAGTATCTCCTTCTGTGATCCGTGTGTCCTTGTTTTTTGGGTAATTCTCATTTTGGCCTCTACGCTGTGTGTTACATATGATTTTATGGCGTTAGGGCATCTGGTATTCAACAAACTTTTCACTAAGTCGGAACAGGGAGTGGCATGTAGAACCCCAACTTACTATTAGTGGGATTGGAAAATGAACACAACGCACATCCCTTTACATATCTTATTACAATGCTTTTCATGTGAGGCCAATAACAAAACCTTTGCAAATCACACAAAGTTTTCCCTACACCAAAATGACTCGACACAAGAAAAGTATGTGCCTCTCTGATTAAATGTATTCTTTCATTGGTGGGGATACAGTTTGCCAATATGGTACAACAAATTTCCCTACAAATGGTAATTATCTTCATGCGATCGATGAGTATGTTTCATCACAACTCTAATGTGGAAAACTTCAGTCCTCTTTCATTCATTAATAAGAGACTCATTTGAAGAACTTGTACTTGCAAGCAATTCATAATTTTAATTATCATGAAGTGAAAGGTTACCTTGTATGCGCACTTTTGTGATTTGTGTCTCGTCACCGGAGTCGGATCCAAGGTCCTACTGCACAGTTTCCACCATCTTTTGCTTCCCCTTTCCACCAAATCTCTTTGGCTTCAACTCTGGATGCAACATCCAACGGTTTCCATCATTATGGCCTTTCTTCTTTCAATGTGTGCAAGATGGCTTTGCTCCTTCTTCTTTCTTAGTTATAGTTGTCTTCTTGTCCTTTCCCTTTACTTTTCCAAGAAGGATTTGCTCCTTCTGTCTTGGTTATAGTTGTCTTTTTGTCTTTTCCCTCTACTTTTCCTTTGAACTTACCATTATGAGGTTTGAAATATGATTTCTTCAGTTGATCTTCTTTGTCGTTCTTGCCCCTTCTTTCAAGGTGAATGGCCTTCACACTGGCCGCATCAATAGTAGTAGGCTCAAATAACAAAAAATAATGCATGATGTAACTATGTAAAGCACCAATATACTTTGTTACTGTTTCCAGTGAATCAAGTGAAATGCCCAAATTCAAACATTTTGACCCTTTCCTTGTATCAAATATTTCCAATCCATTAAATCCTTTTATCAATAACCCAAAGGATACAATTGATATTTTAATGTAGAAACAAAATTGGACCAAGAAGAAAGGAGATCACCCAATTTTTTGCTACCTTTCTGCAACTTGCTCTCCCACCATATGAGAGTGGTGCTACCCAACCGAAGAGATGCTAGTTGGATCTTGGCCTCATATTCCTCGAATTGTTGAATCTGGCAATAGACCTCGACCTGTCTAATCCAATCATTTAACTTCTCGGCATTACATTCTCCATTATATGTGGGCAAATCAAACTTTACATCTATATTAAGAATTGTCTTTTTAGATTCATTCCTATGATGTCTGTTAGAATGACGAGAAGATGAAGAAGAAGAATTGTCACCGGAAGATGGAGAGGGAGGGGGCTCTTCTCCTCTACCTCCATGGTTTACCGAGGCATGATCATCTGACTCTTTATTTTCGGAATTTATTGTCTTCTCATATTCTGCAAACAAAAAAATCCACTTTAGCTACCATAGTGAAGAATATCTTGCAATAATTTCACTCTTCCTCCATTCGAGCTTCCTCAACTACCATTTTTTGCCTTCGTGTTGCACACCCCGCTTCGTGATCAAAAGGTTTGAGCTTTTCGTCACATTTTTCGAGCTTGTTCCTAGTTAGCATTCACTCATGTAACTCGTAGCAAGAATACTTGCTCTGATACCAAACTTGACCCATTGTTTTTACTTCAAGGATGCATACAAAATTGCATTTATCAAAAGAAACCATTAGATCAAAGGAATACAAACAACTTGATATAAAAGTTCACCCAGTGTGGGCTATGTTAGCACTATGTAATTTCCCAAGGCTGTGAGAGAAACCGAGAGGTAACCACAAAACCACTTTGGACGTTGGTATCTAGCCCTTCCAGCTTCAAAGAGGGATCACTCTATATGATTTAGATTTTTTCTGACTTAAAATCCAGAATGATTTAGATTTGTTTTTTAAGATATTAGGCTAGTTAATGAGTTATGAGTTTGGTTTTTTCAAATATTTGGTTGAAAACTACAGGTAAAGTCCATTTTGTATGGAGTCAATGAGTCTTGGGTGATCAAATACAAAAATGGTAGAATGGATGTAGCAGGGCAAGGCAGGCAAGCACTTAGATATTTAGAGCATTTGTGGAGTGAATGGGATGAAAAGATTTAGATTCAATTAAATATTGAGCATGGTAGGATGAATTATATACTTAATATTAGTGTGAAAACATAAATATTGTTTATAAGCCAGAGAAAAGTGTATTTGTAGAAAATCTATGATAGGTTAACCTGATAATGCAATATAAATCAATTCATAATACTATAACCTACTTCTACTATCAATTTGTGGAAGCTTAAAGATCGAGCTGAACGAAGAACAATCAATTGCACAATACATATAAAAATACTTTGGGGAAAGTCTCGGCTAAAAACCCCAAACTATTGTATTATCATACATGGTGGAAATACATAGGAATTATACAAAGCCTTAGCTCTCACAACTAGCTAGCTTTCAGTACAATCCTCACAGATGCTCATAGGCAATCTTGGCTTCTCTCCAGCCTTCCTCTCTGCCCTCCAAGCTCCTATTTCCTTGTGATGTTCCTTGTGGATGATTAGCCTATTACCAAGTGGAAAACCAAGCCTTCAAAACTGCACAATCCTCAAGGATGAATCCTTGATTGCATGCATGAGTTTTCTCCACGAGAAAACACATGCAACTGATAGTACATTGTCCTTGAACATTAATATAAACTGGGTATTTCTCATAATAGACATGCATGAGTTCTGATGAGGGAATCTTCAGTTAACTGGAGTAGCACTATTTGAGTGCATTAATGCATCAACTGGCTGTTAACTCACTATTAGTTCCTTAGACAATTTGGAACTAATTTAACTGGACTTAACTCAGTAAACTGAGTTAACTAATTACAACCCAAATATAACTCAATCTTATCTCCTTAATTTAAGGGATAACTCTTGCATGACTTTAGACCGTTGTGTTGCATGCCTCAACCCACAATTGAAGTGGTAGGCCTTGGTCATGCAACATTGCCTGTGCCGCCCCTACAATAGCTCTGTTCTTCCTCTCGACCACCCCATTCTGTTGTGGGTTATGAGGTGTCGTCAAATCTCGTTTAATTCCTTCCACTACACAGAAGTCCTTAAACTCTTGAGAGACATATTCTCCATTGTTGTTGCTTCTCAAGGCCTTGATCTTCTTCCCTAACTCTTTCTCAACCAAAGCTTTGAACTCACAAAACTTTGTGAAGGTTTGGTCCTTCTTCTGCATAAAATAAATCCACCATTTACAAGAACAGTCATCAATGAAAATCACATATTACCTTTGCTTCGCTGTGGATGTCATCGAGAATGGTCCACACAAATCAGTATGAACTCACTCTAAGATAGCCTCTGATAGAATGTTTCCATCATGAAAGGAATACTTGGTGTACTTTCCCAAGGTACAACCTTTGCATGTCAACTTGCCCAAGTTTACCTTTGTGAAGTCCTGTACATATTTGTTGCATTATCTTCAAAGCCCCATGATGCAAATGGCCCAACTGCCTGTGCCACAACTAGCCAATGTCTTGGCTTTGCACCAATTCTGCTTGCGTAGTCAATGTTGCACAATCATCTACCTCTAGTTTATAGAGATTCTTCACTTGAATCCTTATCCTCTTGGTCTGACCTGTGGCTATGTGTCTTAGGAACGCCTTTCCTTGACTGAAGACAACATTGTAGCCTTTGTCCTCCAACATTGCTACCAATACCAAGTTCTTCTTCAATCCAGGCAAATACATCACATCTGTCAAGGTGAGAGGAGCTCCATGCTCCCTTTGAAAAGTAACTGTGCCCACTCCTGAAACACTATACCTTCCATCGTCACTCATCTCTATGTGTATCTTGAGGTCTTTCTCCTCCAGGGAACTAAATAAATTTTTATAACCAGTCATGTCGAATGAGGCTCCACTGTCAAGATACCGGACACAACCCATCATCGATGACACCATGCATGTGATGAGTGTAAAGTCCATTTCGAACTGAGAGACTAATGCAGCACCTTCCGATCCTTTCGAGGATCCCTTCTTGGACTTCTTCGATGAGCAATTAATCACATAATGTCCCATCTTGTGACAATTAAAGCATCTTACTGAATGAATAACCATCTCGTGTGCTCCTCCTGATCTTCTCCTACATAAGATCCGACCATAGTCGTTCCCAATCTTGTAGTTTTTCCCTTCCATTCACAAAGTCCTGGTAGCTATTCCAACTCTTTGGAATGCCAATGAGAGCGAGGCTCACCATATCATGATCAGCAGTGGTTATTCCCACATTTCCAAGCTCATCTCTGCAGGTGGTGAGCTTGTTCAGATATGTGGAAATAGTATCGCCCTTCTCCATCTTGATTCTTCGAAGCTTATCCTTGAGCGCCAATTTCCTCTGGTCGCTATTATTATGGTAGAGGTCCTTCAGTGTCTTCCAAATTGAAAATGGAGTATCCTGTTAAGAAATTTACCCAAGAACACAAATTAATTACGGAGAATTATTGCGAGAAATAAATATAAAAATAACCAGCAATAACCATAAACACATGAACACACATGTTTATCTCGAAAAACCCCAAATCTGGGGAAAACCCCAATCATAATGAAATTTCATTATCGTGGCCAAAACCCTGGCCAATCCAGCCAAGTGAGCCTTCACCACTCACTTCCAGGCCTTTTCATTACAATGAATTCCTTCCAGCCTTTTATAGGCTCCATTACATATAATACCATGGGCAGAATACCATGGGTGCACAATACCATGTGCCCTAAAACAATCACTGTTTAACCTCCTTTGACTCTATCCTGAGTCAAGTTTACCTAACAATTCTCCCCTTAAACTTGACTTGGGGTTCCTTGACTAACTCCAGCCAAACCTGCTAAGTGAGACAATCCCGCTCACTCTAGCTCTTACCCCCCTCAAAGTTTTTACCCGAGGTATTGTTAACCCAACATCGCCCCTATCACCTAGGTCTAACCCAGAGTTTATCGATGATCACCGAGGGGTACACATGCCTTACCAGGTCTTACAGTAGTATGCCCATTTACATGCAATAATTTTGACTTCATTGATTTTTTTATTTATTTTTGTTTATTGTTGCTGCTCTTCTAACCCATCTTCTCTCAATTGCGGGCATCCTTGTTTTGTTTCTTTGCTGCCTTCTTGCCAAGTTTAAGTGGCTTTAATTTTTGAGATGAATCCTTGAAACCCTCGCCTAGGGTGAGTTCACCAGGAGGCCTTGATCTAGATCTGGAGTGTGATAACATGCGATGCCTCTTGTTAACTCCAAGGAATACCTTGATCTACGGTGGGTTGTGCATCACCTAACTGCTCGAGATTCCGACGTGCCTTCGATCAATGCTCTTGTCCTTCCTCATGGAGCCTACCATTGCCAACACATCTCTAAAATCACCGCTCTAATACTTCCAGGACCATTTCACACACCGATCTCATATAGGCACAATCATTTTGAGTGTCTTTGACTGCGACATTGAATCTCACTCGATGTCCATGAGCTTTTGATTCGATCCCAGTTGGATCACCTGCATGCAACTTTCCAGGCTACAATGAATACTTCATTGAAGGTGTACAGTCGAAGCCCAAACTCTCAACCATGGCTCCGATACCAATTGTTAAGGAATTTACCCAAGAACACAAATTAATTACGGAGAATTACTAAGAGAAATAAATATAAAAAAAAACCAGCAATAACCATAAACACATCAACACACATGTTTATTTGGGAAAACCCCAAATCTGGGGAAAAACATTATCATAATGAAATTTCATTATCGTGGCCAAAACCCTGGCCAATCCGGCCAAGTGAGCCTTCACCACTCACCTCCAGGGCTTTTCATTACAATTAAGTCCTTCCAGCCTTTTATAGGCTCCATTACATATAAAACCACAGGCAGAATACCATGGGTGCACAATACCATGTGCCCTAAAACTATCACTGTTTAACCTCCTTTGACTCTATCCGAGTCAAGTTTACCTAACATATCCTTCCCGTGGAGATTCAAGACAATATGGTCTCAAACTCCCTCCAGGATGATCTGTCTCGCCTTTGCCACACACTTCTTCCACTCAACGAACTCTTGTGCATTAGTTGAAGCTGGCTTTGGGATTTCTTGATCAATGAATTCCTTCAAGCCATTGTCTTCTAATACAACCTCCATTCTATCTTTCCATGCTATGTAATTCGAGCTACCTTCCAAGGCATACTCGAATCTCAAGCCATAGAACGCCATTGGCCAACCTTGAAGTATGATATGAATTCGATTTGCACCTGCAACCGTGAACTTCAAACTTCAAATTCTCTTCTCAGCATACTGTTCACAGCTCTGATACCATGTAGAAAATATGTGATAGGTTAACCCAATAATGGAATATAAATCAAGGCAGAATACTATAACCTACTTCTACTATCAATTTGTAGAAGCTTAAAGATCGAGTTGAACAATATAACCAGAAGAAGAAGAATCAATGGCACAATACACATGAAAATACTTTGGGAAAAGTCTCAGCTAAAAACCCCACACTATTGTATTATCATACATGGTGGAAATACATAGGAATTATACAAAGCCTTAGCTCTCACAGCTAGCCAGCTCTCAGTACAATCCTCACAGATGCTCACAAGAAATCTTGGCTTCTCTCCAGCTTTCCTCTCTGCCCTCCAAGATCCTATTTCCTTGCGTTGTTCCTTGTGGATGATTAGCCTATTACCAAGTGGAAAACCAAGCCTTCAAAACTGCACAATCCTCAAGGATGAATCCTTCACTGCATGCATAAGTTTTCTCCATGAGAAAACACATGCAACTGATAGTACACTGTCCTTGAACATTAATCTCAACTGGGTCTTTCTCAGAATAGACATGCATGAGTTTCTGATGAGGGAATCTTCAGTTAACTGGAGTAGCACTAGATAAGTGCATTAATGCATCAACTAACTCTTAACTCACTATTTGTTCCTCAAAGAATTTGGATCTAATTTAACTAGACTTAACTCAGTAAACTGAGTTAACTAATTACAACTCAAATATAACTCAATCTTATCTCCTTAATTTAAGGGATAACTCTTGCATGACTTCAGAAAGACTTCTAACTTCAATTTCTCCAACTAGTTAATTTAAAATAAGTTAATTAATTATTTACGAGTAGTTGTTAAGACTAAATTCGATTTTAATTCAAGGACAAATTAAATTGGATATTCTTGTTGCCATATTTCAACAGCATTTAAACAAATTCAGTCCTTAATATTCCTCTAAACAATAGAGATAGAAAAAACATTTGAAAAACTAGGAAAATAGCAAGTTCACATGAGAGTGGAAATCACTAATTGCCTGACACATGAATCCTGGAACAAACTTTCTGTATTAATGAAATTGATCACTTCAGTACATGCACATCTTACATAAAATATCTGCTTTATTCATACAAGTTCCAACCTTTTCTAAGTCTTATTCTAAATATTTATAGAAAACTATTACATCTGAGATCAAATTTCAAAAATAAAATATATTTACAATAATATATGTTTGAGGTACAAATATTTTTAGACATAAAGGAAGAGAAAATAGGAAAATATGTTGAAAATTGGCTGCGCTGTTGAGGCTATCTAGGAGTTTGTTGATGACTATTGTTACTTCTCTCCAAAGGTTGTTAATATTATGTTGAAAGTTTTGTGGCTTTGCTTACACTTCACTCGATCAACTCTAGCAACTGGTCCCACCTTTCTTCACTTGGAATAGAAAAACTAACCATATTTTTGAATCTTTCATCCACTTCGGTGTAAGTGTTAAAAGTTGGTTTATTTACAAAAAGGTGGTGGATCTAGTGTTGAATATTCAAATCAAACTGAACCCCATGTAAGAATGCTTCTCCACTGATAACTCCTTTAGCTTTTGAAAACTTGGAAGCGTCAGCACCTATGCTGCACAATTGTTCTTGGTAGTTTTCTAATGGGATCAATTTGCCATTAGAATTCCTGAGAGTAGGCGAGCCTTTTTCGTGTAGCAATGTAAATTTCTTGTTAAACCTTCTAACCTTTAACTCAAGATATTTACATTTATTTTCCAACTATATCATCAAATTCCTCATTGTCAAAATCCTCTGGACCTCCATGATTGTTGTTGTTCTGCCTGGAATATTCACGTCTTCTAGTTCCTCCTTGGTTTTATAATTTAGTAGCTTGATAATATTTTGTGCTTCCTTTGGTTTATACTCCAAATCTACCTTTGTATTTTCAATTGTTGTCTTGACTATGTGTACATGTTCTTCTTTCTCAAATGTAATCCGGATTCAAGGACACATATATGTTATGTTGGCATTTATATTCTGCCAAATGTTGTTCTTTGCCTCTCCTAGCATTTGAATGACAAAGGATTCGTCTTCATATTTTTGTATCTGCTGGGTGAGTTTGTAGTTTTTCTAGAGTCCTAACAAATATGCATTGTTAGTTTTAAGCTTACTCTCCTCCATCTTGGCCAATGCTACTAACAATCTATATTTCTCAACCTAAACTGTTGTTAATTCATCCAGAGCTCTGGTAAGCTCTTCTGTAGATTCTGAAACTGTGGTTTTTGTTGAAAACAACTATACCTATGCCTAATATAAATGCTCATGTTGCTTCCCACTGTTCTTTTTCTTTCAACAATGCTTCCATGCCCTGCTCCATCTTCTATATCTATGCATTTATCTTAATCACTAAAGTAAATAGTTTTGCTTTCTCCATAACTATATTGGCAACTTCTTTAACTTGACGATGTTTTGTAGAGGGCGGCTTCAATTGTTTCTTCAATGCTTGAATGTCTACTTCCTTGTTCTTGATGAGCTATTTTGCTGCTTTAATATCCTTAGGATCATGTCTTAGCTTTATGATCAAGTCTTCCAAAGATTTTATTCTATTGTCCTTAGCAAAAGTTGTCATCTTCTCAATCTTTAAATGAGAATTCATGTTATTTAAAGATAACTGTAGTTTTGAAGCTGTCATTGTTGAACTGGTGAGGGTTGAAAAAATTATCTCCCCTGTCTGCTTATGTAATTCAATTTGATTGATTTCATGTATTTTCCTCGTATCTATTGAGAAATGGAGGATTTATAGTCTTCAACACTCCTGGGAGCTGGCATTAGAGGTTCCATGAAGGCCATCTGGAAGTGTCCTTTCCCTGAATCAAATGTAGAAAGTAATATGTGTTGTGTATTAATGGTCTGCTTCCAAAATTCAGAGTAGGTGGAAGCCTTCAAAGCTTCATTCTTTAATTTTATCTCCCTTTATCTTGAGAAGATACTCTACTGAGTTGAAATCTGTGAGCTGGATGATACTTGAGACTGCACTATTGCTTCTACAGTATGTGATTGTATTGTTTCTTCTACTTGAGTAGTAGGAGTGATAAAACTCGTTCATAAAATCACTGTGGTCGGTTGTTTTGTGTCCCCTTCCTCTAGAGTTCCATATAGAATAGTAATTATTTGAGCCGTAAACAGAGGATTAATTGGAGAATCTAATTTCTGAGTAGTATTTGGGTCCTTATTTTTTCTTTTAAAAACAACAAATTTTGCATCTAGGTTGTCAGAATCAATAGCAGACATGGCTTCCCTTTCCATTTTGCCCTCCTTTTCTTTAGGAATTGGTGTTTGCATAGATGATTGACTGACAAGTTGTTCTTCAGCTTCCTATAGAGTACCCTCTATCCATTCCTCTTGATTTGCATATCTTTCAATTTCAAGCCTTGGTGTGTGTGCATAAGAGGTACTGTTCTGTTCTAATCTGAGTTTTGAAATGATGCCCAAGGGATCATAAGACCAAGATAAACTTAGTTTGAAGTTCATCTGACTCAAGATAGTATCTACTTCCTTTGGTTCAGCTCTAGCGTTGATGATGTAGGGCGTTATGTGAGCTTTCAACTTGAACTGTGATTTCTTCTTGTAGGAGACAAAATGCAACTCATCCATATTAAGCATTTGCCTTGTTTATCCTATTGCAAAGATCCTAACAGGTACAAAAAGCTGGAAATCTGTAACAAGACAATTCTGATCCATAAACTCTTATCGCAGTGTAGTTACTCTATAAATACCAGTCTCCCACTTTAGCTTGATCTGATAAATGTAAAAAAAAAATTATTTCTGGTGAAACCCTTGGGATCACACCGCTGCTCAGCAAACATAGTGAGGTATACAAAAACTTTTCAACATAATCAGTATAAGAATACTCCTCTGGGTTATTTCTAATTGGAGAAGTCCAGTGAATGACTGACTAGTGTCATGCGGAAAGAGTTAATCTTGCGGACAAAACCAACCTCCCTAGAAGCCTAAGACTTTCTAGTGACAAACAAGACAATTAAGAGCAATCCTTCTCTAAACATGCATTTATAACACGAGAAATCAAGTGTTTTAGATCCTACCTATAGTCCAACGTTGTTGTAGTAGTCCAGCCTCGTCGATCCGAATGAGCTCCTCCTTCACTTAAAAACCTGCATTCACTAACAATCAAATGATTACATAGCACATGAATATCCCATAAAATAAAACATATTCAACATATAGACCAAGGAGTATATGAAACAACTCATTAATAACAAATTGTTGAGAAGAATGGACTTATTTGTATTAATAGGAAACAAAAGAAACCATTACAACCTGAGCCTTGGTGTTGTGCAAGTTCCTCCCAGGGTCCAGCAAGAGTTTTCCTTTACTTTGATAAGCTCACCCACTTCCAAATGAAACAAGAAAGGATGGGAATCTCTCCTCACAAGCTTTTACAAGGAAGTCCTAATTCCAACAGCATCTACCCTTTGGAATGTTTAGCTTTCAACCCCCCCTCCTTTGGCCCAATGCCTGTATTTATAATGTTCTAGAGGAAGTTAATCAGGTCCAACATCAATGGGATAAGCCCCTATTTTGGATGGGGTAGCTCCTCTCTTGATGGGATAAGTTCCTCTTTCATAGGGATGCATGAACCATCTGGAGGCGCTCAATACACGTCAAACAATCTTCTAGAATGCTCTAGAAATGAACACAAGTAACTTTTTTAAGATGAAACTCGCGCCTTTTGACCTTTACAGGAGTACGCACCCATCCCTTGACTTACAGAGCGTACAAGTATGCAGGTACAATGAGCTTGGGATGCGTACACGCAGGCAAGGTAGAGAAAACCTGCGTACCCAGAGATAAACATGATTTTT
>APFE030725395.1:2136-28348 GCA_000404065.3 Pinus taeda
AACAATCTTGTTTTTACTTCTTTATTTTATAAAAACACTATGATATAACATTATCACCGTTGTTATTAAATCAAATGGACTCTAATATCTTTGTAGTCCCTTCCTGACGGTTTTCAAATAAACTGTATAAAAGGGTTTCTAATGTCAATATAGCAAAATAGGAGACTCTCTTCGCTATTTCGACACCCTTTGTAACGCCTTGCAGCTTCGGGCACGGGCGCGCACCTCTCTCATCGCGAAATGATGCTAAGTATGGATGTGTGAACAGTCTACTGTGCAGAGGCGCAGTCGTTTGGATGTGCGCGCGTTTATGAGTGGGCGTTTTCATGCTTATAGGCGAGCTGGGCAGCTCGCCCCACACATGGAGCCGACGGAAGGTTGGGTGAGAGCGTGGGCGAGACGACGCTCGAACGACTTAACGATGGGGCGTTCACGTTATGTTTTGGAGGGTCGGCCATGGAGCTGGTCGCCACCCTCACATGCGTATAAACTTGTGTTGCGCGAGTTCATTTGGAACATCATCATCGATCTCACATCGCATTCGCTCTATGCACAAGGAGTTGTGTGCACAAGAGGTGTGAGTTGGTGAATACAGCAGGTCGCATATGACATATGCGCCCGCTGAGTCGGGCGACGGTGTATGGTTGTAGCGCGGGTAGGAGGTCGGGTTGGACCGCCTGCCGGGTTAGGGCACATGGGTAGGAGGTCGCGATTGGACTGCCCGCCCAAGGGGTGAACGTACACGGAGGGGAACCCTGTTCATACTTGGTTGGTTGTTGTGCGGACATGCACGGGCGCGCCTACCCATTCGGGCGAACTTGTATCTTGGTTATTTCGGTTAAGGCATTGGCACGACCGCCGTGCGCTCTTGCACGGGCAGGTGCCCCCCTTGGGTTGTAACGCCGGTGGAGCAACGCTCCTGGCCATTGTAAAAATTCTTCTTATATAATAAAAGAAAGTTTACTCTTGCATATTCTGATGTTCTTGGTTATCGTTTATCATGTCATTATAATGGATTCCGCACATGATAATTATAATTGAAGTTTTTATACATGAATGAAGGCGTAGTTCGTAAAGTAGCATAACTATGGAAACAGTTCATTGCTTAGGCGTTGCCGCACCCGCTCAACTTACGAAAAAAGGAGTTGGGGGCGTGACAGGTGGTATCAGAGTAGGTTCACAGATGGTGAAGCCATTGCCAATTGATGAACGAACAGAACTAATATGTATGCAAGGACAAGTTATGGAGAAATCATGGATGAACAGTCTGGGTTTCATGGACTTGATGGTCCATGGAAAGACCACTCAAGCTCTTGTGGACACAGGGGCCACTCATAACTTTATGATGACACGGTTGGCAAGAGAGGTCGAACTGACGATCCTCCCATCAAACATGGAGGTCAAGGCAGTGAACTATAAGGCTAAGGTGGCGGGTTTGGCACACGAAGTGCCAGTGCAAATAAAAGACTGGACGGATGAGTTGGACTTCACGGTGATGGAGATGAACAACTTTGATGTGATACTTGGACAAGATTTCTTGAAGGGAAACAAGGCTTTTGTTGTCCCCTTGTGTGATGAGGTGGTGCTGGTTGGACAGACACGAACTTGGACTTTGCCCACTCATACGCAAAGGAGGGAAGTCAAGGTGCAGCATGTTTCTACACTGAGTTTGGAGAAGGCTATGAAGGAGTCAGATATGGAGACATATGCGGTGATGTTCAAGGGAGTCGAAGGTGATGGAGTGGGGACGCCTATTCCAGCTGAGATTTCTGATGTGCTTGCCGAGTATGTGGATTTGATGCTTGATGAGCTACCGAAGAAGCTTCCACCAGGGTGTGCAGTGGACCATAGCATTGAGCTTGAACTAGGGAAGGAACCCCCGGCTAAAGCACCTTATCGTTTATCAGGGCTTGAGTTGGAGGAATTGAAAAGGCAGCTAAGGGAGTTAACTGATGCAGGTTTCATTAGACCTTCAAGGTCCCCATATGGAGCTCCGGTATTATTCCAGTGAAAGAAGGATTCCAATGAGCTACGGATGTGCTGTGACTACCGTGCATTGAACAAGTAGACGGTGAGAAACATGTATCCTTTTCCATTAGCTGTTGATTGCTTTGACAAGCTTGCGAACGCCCGAGTGTTTTCCAGGCTGGACTTGAGGCATGGGTACTATCAGGTGCGGATTGTTGAAGGAGATGAGAAGAAGACCGCGATCAACAAGGTATGGTAGCTTTGAGTTCCTTGTTATGCCATTCAAGTTGTGCAACGCTCCTGCGACATTTTGCACTTTGATGAATTGTGTTCTACGACCATACTTGGACTCATTCGTAGTGGTATACTTGGATGATATAGTGGTTTACAGTGACAACATGGAAGATCATAAGAAGCACTTGGCGATGGTGTTCAAGGCATTGAGGGAGAATTAGTTGTTCTTGAAGAAGTCTAAGTGTGTGTTCGCTCAGACCGAGATTCCATTCCTTGGGCATATTGTTGGTCAGGGGTACATACGGATGGAGCCTAGCAGAGTGAAGGCGATCGAGGACTGGGTTGAAACAAAGAATGTCCATGAGATGAGGGTGTTCTTGGGCATGACCAACTACCAACGAAAGTTTGTAGAAGGTTACTCCAAGGTGACATCGGCACTGACAGACCTACTGGAGAAAGACAAGAGGTGGTGCTGGAAGGAGAAATTTCAAAAGGCATTTGATGACTTGAAGAGAAGGATGGTTACAACACCGATACTAAAGTTGCCTGACTTTGGGAGACCGTTTGAGGTACACACCGATGCTTCAGATTTTTCCATAGGAGGGGTTTTTATGCAGGATGGGCATCCAGTGGCCTATGAGAGTCGGAAGTTGCAGGATAGAGAACAGAGGTATCTGGTTCATGAGAAGGAGATGACTGCAATCATCCATTGTCTTCATGTATGGAGGCATTACCTGATTGGGAAGCTATTTGTTGTCAAGACTGACAACGTTGCAGCAAGTTATTTTGCGTCACAACCGAAGCTTTCTGCGAAGCAAGCTCGTTGGCAAGACTTCTTGGTAGAGTTCGACATGTCTATTGAGTATAGACCGGGTAGACACAATGTGCTAGCAGATGCCCTTAGTAGGAAGGGATAACTTGCAGCATTGGAGGGTGAAGACCGGGTAGCAAGGAGTAGAAGTCAGGTCCAGATGTCAGAAGAGATGCAAAACAAACTGAAGGAAAGTGTGGAAACCGATACTTTGGCACAGAATATAGTGAAGCAGATAAAGGAAGGGAAGACACGAAAGTTCTTTCTACGGGGCGGTTACTTGTTCTTTGGAAATCGACTCTATGTTCCAAAGACATCTGGTCTCAGGAGGCACCTTTTGAAGGACTGCCACGATTCTCCATGGGCTGGCCACCCAGGGCAGCGTCGTTCTTTGGCATTGTTGGAGAGAGGGTTCTTTTGGGAGAATATTCGGGAGGATATGGAGGAGTATGTACATACGTGCATCATTTGTTAGCAGGACAAATCGGATATGCAGAGACAAGGAGGACTGTTGCAGCCTTTACGGATTCCAAAGAGGCCATGGATGAGTGTCTCGATGGACTTCATCACTCAGTTACCGCAGGTGCAGGGGTATAATGGGATCATGGTCGTGGTCGATCATTTTTCCAAGTATGTTGTCTTTGTTCCGATAAAGATACCTTGTGGAGCCGAGCGGACTATGGAGTTGTTCTTTAAGAACATAGTGAAGTATTGGGGGATGCCATTGAGTATTGTGTCGGATAGAGATCCACGTTTTACAGGGAGATTTTGGACCACATTGTTCAAGTTAGTTGGGACAAAGTTGTTGAGGAGTTCGAGCTACCATCCATAGACAGATGGGTAGACCAAGCATATCAATCCATTGTTGGAGGACTACTTGAGACATTATGTGACGGCTGATCAGAAGAATTAGCCTGAGTGGTTGGATATTGCTCAGTTTAGCTACAATATTCAAAAGAGTTCTGCGACAGGGTACAGTCCATTTGAGTTGGTGAATGGGCAGATGCCAGTTGCACCGCACACCGTTGAGACCACAGGTTTTTTGAAGAGTCCTCATGCGAAGAGGTTCATGAAGGCTTGGGAGGAGACCTTGGAGTTGGCACGGTTGCGCTTGCACGATGCTGCAAGGAGGATGAAGAAGTATGCTGATAGAGGAAGACGGGATGTACACTTCAGTGTGGGAGATATGGTGTTTCTCAGGATTACCGGGGAGCAGTTTCAACCAGCCAAGGGGACAGCCGCCAAACTGACACGAAAGAATAAGGGATCATTTCAGGTGAAGAAACGAGTGGGGGAGGTTGCTTATGAGCTGGAGCTTCCGCACCATATGCACATGAAGCATCCAGTTTTTCACGTTAGTCAGTTGAAGAGATACAGACTTGATTCAGACCATCCAGAGAGCGCTGAACCGCCGAGAGGACCAGCTGGGATAGTGGACAAACCAGACTTGGAGTTGGAGAAGATTTTGAGCTACCGAACTACAGGGATTGGTTGCCACCAGAAATGGGAGTACCTTATCAAATGCAAGGGAGCACTGGAAGAGGAGAGTTGGGAATTGGAGGACTCACTTTGGAGATGGAAGAGGAAGATTGCGAGGTTTGAGCGGAGGATACTTAGACAATCGGGATTGTCGAGGGAAACAATGATTTCCAGTGGGGGAGGATGTAACACCTTGTAGCTTCGGGAACGGGCACGCACCTCTCTCATCGCGAAATGACACTAAGTATGGATTTGCGAATAATCTACCGTGCAGAGGCGCAGTCGTTTGGATGTGCACGCGTTTATGAGTTGGCGTTCGCATCGTTATAGGCGAGCTGGGCAGCTCACCCCACACATGGAGCTGACAGAAGGTTGGGTGAGAGCATGGGCGAGCCGATGCTTGAACGACTTAACGATGGGGCGTTCATGTTATGTTTTGGAAGGTCGGCCGTGGGTCTGGTCGCCACCCTCACATGCGTATAAACTTGTGTTGCACGAGTTCATTTGGAACATCATCATCGATCTCACATCGCATTTGCTCTACGCACAAGGAGTTGTGCGTACAAGAGGTGCAAGTTGGTGACTCCCGCCGAGTCGGGCGACGGTGTATGGTTGTAGCACGGGTAGGAGGTCGGGTTGGACCGCCCGCCGGGTCAGGGCACACGGGTAGGAGGTCGCGGTTGGACCGCCCACCCAAGGGGTGAACGCACACGGAGGGGCACCCGGTTGATACTTGGTTGGTTGTTGTACGGACGTGCACGGGCGCGCTCGCCCGTTCGGGTGAACTTGTATCTTGGTTATTTTGGTTAAGGCATTGGCATGACCACTGTGCGCTCTTGCACGGGCGGGCGCCCGCCTTGGGTTGTAATGCCAGTGGAGCAACGCTCCCGGCCATTGTAAAAATTCTTCTTATATAATAAAAGAAAGTTTACTCTTGCATATTCTGATGTTCTTGGTTATCGTTTATGATGTTATTATAATGGATTCCACACATTATAATTATAATTGAAGTTTTTATACATGAATGAAGGCGTAGTTCGTAAAGTAGCATAACTGTGGAAACGGTTGGTAGCTTAGGCGGTGCCGCACCCGCTCAACTTAAGAAAAAAAGAGTTGGGGGCATGACACCCTTCATCTTCAATATTAAAAATACATAAGTGATAGAAAGTACAGTAAAATTTTTAGTTATTTAAAATTTGTTATTATTTTTAACTATATTTTATATTATTTTATTTTTTAATTTCATTAGGCAATTGATTTATAAAAAAATAATCATAATGATCTTGTAACTTGATAGGCGATTCTTTTTCTTTCTAAAAAATTATTTCAAAATTAAAAGAATATAACTACAAGGAATAAGAATAAAGGCACCCATTTTAAGTATTTATATTCGATAAACTTTGATGTCTGGTAACTTTTATAGTATTTATATTCCATAAACTTTGATGCCTTAAAACTTTTATAAGAAGCTTAACCCTAAACTAAATTCTTAATCAACCTATCATTCACTATTTAATTTATTTGATTGTTTTTAAAAAAAGATCAGAAATCTATAAACTATATTTATATTCCATAAACTTTGATGCCTTAAAACTTTTATAAGAAGCTTAACCCTAAACTAAATTCTTATAGTCAACATATCATTCACTATTTAATTTATTTGATTGTTTTTAAAAAAAGATCAGAAATCTATAAACTTTTTAATGGATGGGGTCCATTATATTATAGAAATATTATTTATATGGATTTCAAGGATAGGAGGTAAATATATAAAAATTGTTTTTAAAGGATGAAGTGTAAGTGATTGATTGAATAAAGCAATTATTAAAGAGTACGACATAATGTTGAGAAACGGATCGGCATATGTGTTAAACAACAATATCTTTTGGTGAAGCTCCAGAACCATTGAAGGTTGAAGAAAGTATGTGGATTCTAGGGATTTATCCATCAATTTTCTTAGGAGGAGGATAGTACGCACATCTACAAAGTTAGAGGAACTGATAGGGATTTATCCATCAATTTTCTTAGGAGGAGGATAATAGGAGCATCTACAAAGTTAGAGGAACTGATCAGACTATGTCTTGTGACTGCAAACAAATATGTCGATTTGTAATAGATATTTCGTGGACAATATCTGTAGGTGCAGGCTTGAGCAACGTATAATTTCTGCCCATACCCAACATGTCCATAGTTTACTTCAAGCTAGTTACCTTACACTCAGTACTTCACTTCAAGTTAGTAACCTTACATTCTGACAATATATAAATTCATCTCATTTTTTTTAGCCAGAAGAAGTTACGCATAGAGTAGTTCTCAAGTGTATATCGTTTTGTTCAGGAAGAAATTACGCCTAGAGTAGTCATCATAGAGTTCTCAAGTGTATATAATCTCGTTCTCAAGTGTATATAATCTCGTTCAATCTGCAGATCCACAATCTGCAAATTTGGCATTTCCAATACAGCCGAAGAATTGATCTGATCAAAATTGATCCGATCCGCCTCTCCCGAATAGATTTGCAACTTCTCCGATCCTGCACCCCTTGCAGACCGTCAAACGAAGTTGAGGCTTCCCGCAGATCCCCTCGAAGGTGAATTGGTGCGATCCTTAATTAAAAAAAGACCCGCACCTATTGACACGACTAATGGCCTAACATACGCGCCAGTTGGCCTTCCTGGCATTGTTGTTAGCGTGAAAAACGCCAATCCCCTTCTACTCAGAGAAAATCATCTGAGTCTGAGCTAGGTGTTACTGCAGTCCACCTGCTCCTACGAGCACAAAGCTCTTGTGTACACACAACCACAAAGGCACCTCAAGCCACATAGGCGATTCAGCCACAAAGGCAATCTGCCACCACCGGGCAAGTCCGACTTACCACCACCCGGCAAATCGGCCAACTTCAATATGCCACCACCAGGAAAATCCTGTAGCCACTAGGACTCTATAGATGGTTTCTGGTTCACCACCAACCGTCACATTACAGTGACAAGAGATAGTTTCAGGCTAACCACAAACCATTACAAAGTGGTTTTGAGATCACCACGAACTTTCAAATGCCTTTACAAGGCTTACATTCAACATTTGGAGTTTCTGGTACATACAATGACTATTACAATAATATGCTAGGGAGTCTATTCCACAAACCACACTAAAACAAAAAATCTACTTAGTTGTCCACCATAACCATTGTTGCTGCTCCTTTATCCCAAGTTCACATCTTGGGCATCTTTGTCAAATAAATTCTTGGAATTCCATGCTTAACCTGTCATTTGTTAGAATAGCCAATTCTAACAAAATAACTCCATATTGAAGTGGCTAATTTCTATATGTATATCAATTTAAATTCAAAAAAATACTTCACCAAAAAACATTTACCCAAGTATGATCCATAGCCTGATCAAGTCCGGTCAACATTATGTCCAGAGCTTCTTTTGCCAACTTTTCTTTCTCCTCAGAATCCATAGTAACAACAGCTCTTTCCAGGCACTCAACGGCTTGAAAAAATCTGTAATCTGATTCATTGTAGTAGCTTGGGTATCCTTCTCGCAATTTGACACTGATTTCATCTACAGTGCCTCTACCATCCGGCGAGACAAATTGATGAAACGTCAATTAAGCCAGCTTTCGTCGCAAGTTACTGTCCAAGCTCTGAGCTACGCGAGCCACATGGTGTTGAGAAAGAAGTTGCAGAAGTAAAAGTGCCTCACCAGAGCTCCTGCACAAGCGCCTGATGCACTCAATTCCTCTAACCTCCATAGCAGCCAACTCTACCGGATTGTAAGGTACCCTCTATCTCTTGTTGGAGACTGTTGGGATACTTCCTTGATTCCCACCTCGAACAGGTGTATTAAATAAATTTCTTCCAGCGCCCTGGTCCTTAATCCCAAAGCTTCCATTTGCACTATACAAAATTGATCCAGCCATGTCTCCTAGACCAACAACACGACCATATAGCCCTCTTCTCTGGTTTCTCCTTGACCTTAAGAATTGTTCCAAAAACAATAGACATCGATGAAGAAAATGTCATAACAAAGGCTGAACACAAGAAATTGTGAGTCAACGCTCACACAGAGACGCTACCCGCATTGAGTCTACCAATCACTCACCGTAGGCTCTTCTCAAGAGCTCGCAACAACACACAGCTCGTCTCTGCAGCACTGAGATTATAAGCTCCTCTGAGTGAAACTGTAAATAGCTCAGACACAAGCTTCGCAGGTCCAACACCATACCACAAGTCCTCCTCGGGAACGCAATCCGGCATAACTTTTCTCTCGAATTCGTTCAAGACTGCAAGGATGTCTTTCCGAAGTCTCTGCTCATACGGATTGATGGTAAATTTCGCTCCCTTACGTCCTCCACGACATCAAGATTGCCAGAACTCAGAGAATAATTATACCAAGATAAAATTGGCATCGTTATAATTATCCATGGAAAATAGCAATGATGCTTGGCATGAAATTCAAGATCTTCTCACAGAAAATAGTTTTCCCCGCACCAGGAGCTGGCATGCCCTGATGACAAAACCCTTCTCGAACGACAGAGTCTCAGGAATCGTTGCAATTTCATATCTATCACAGTCCTTCCTCTTCACAAGCTCGAGCTGGTTCTGGAAGAGCCCCCCGCCCTTCCTATGACTCGAATGAGCCAAAACCTTCAATGAGGAATCCATCGCCATTATGCCCAATCTCAGATAAAATATATACAGAGTATATAGATATATATATTGCTATATATTTATACTCTAAATGTTATATGACACAGGGCTAGAGAATTGAAGAACAAGGAAAACAATCGATTGTAATGTCCGAGGGGGCTTGAAACAAAAGAAACCATCTATAAAGTGGGAAAACATAATTTAGAACCACATGTGAATAACCGATCCAACGATAGTCTGGACTGTTGATCTCGGCACAGGTATTTTTCTCCGATCAATCCAATGGTTCTCCCCTTTCCGAGTTTCTGTCGCTCCGAGATGTTTCAGAGCTTCCGTGGCTCCGAGTGATACACGGATCTTGCAGCAGATACAGGCTTAATGCCTCTCAAGCATGCGGATCTCCACAGATCTGCACAACCCACACTGCTGACAAATACTAAAGAACTGATATACAGAATACAGCAGTTGTAAATGGTAAAAATTTAGCCAAGATCAAGATTAAAACTGTCCCGCCTTGATGTCTCTGTCCAAACGTTCTACATTCAATGTCCCTGGTAGCTCCCTAAAACCATCATTAAAGATGGAATATGCACTGGCATCCCCTTGTCTGTGCTGCCCAAGATTAAAGAATATCAAAGAGAATGTTGTAGTAAGAATATATATAGGTCCTAGATCCCATCTATATGCAACAGGTGCCACGATAAACCACAGGAAAATCAATGCCCATGTCTTCAGACTAACAAAGAAAATTTCCATCAACAGGACATCTGGTACCCTCAATTTGCTTTGCAATATTTTAGATGTGTAGTATTAAGCAGGACATCTGCCACGACTTTTATTGCCAGTTCCCTCTCTGGCTCTCAACACAACAGGACTTTGACATAGAATAACCATCCAAATCCTTATCGAACTTAACAAACCGACCATCAATACCCTGGCAGGCATACAAAACGTCCTTCACCAGCACACTCTCAGTGACCATGGACTCCTCCTAGGAAACCTTGGCGTATTCACGCAGAGCAACTGCCTCGGACTCCTCCTGGGATGCTAGGCCAGAGATTGTAGAGGTGAAATGCCCGGCATCCCCGCGGGTTTCAGCTCTCTCTTTTCTCTGGTCCTCGGAAACAGCCCTCAGCAAATAAACCACAGCCCATTTGTTCTCAATGCAACCGGGTCCCGTGAGGGCTGAAAAAAAATGCCTGTATAAATCAGAGAAAGTTAGGGCATCGGAGGATCTACCTTCATTCACGAGCTGGCACTTAACGACCTCTGCCATGGCCGCCTCATCGTTGGCAAGGGATGGTGTTATCCAGCTCCCCACGATCCACATTATGTATTTGAAAGCCCGCTCCGCCATTAGGTCACGGTTTCCATTTCCGTCCCACCCTTCGCAGGAAGGATTCACAATACCAACTCTCACACCAAACCCGCCACCTGGTCTTCTCTGGTGGAAAAAGGATTCGACCTCTTTCCATGCTTTTGTCTGGATCTCGGCTTGTGCTTCCCTAGCTAATGGACAGCGGATGATGGACAAACAAATATTCACAAAAACTTTATTCTCTTCATCCCAGGAGCCGCCCAGCCCACAAGGGGCTAGGTCCTCAGGCTTTGATACGAAGATAAAATTGCAGTCACTCAAAATATATTCTATTAATTGTTGAATGAGGAAATTACACACATATTTATACAATCAATAGTCTCAAGATAGGAATGCTATCTTAGACGTACAGTAGTGTGGTTGAGAGATTCTCTCAACCACACACTAAACTAGGAGAAACTATATTTTAGCTTATTCCTATTATGTAGGAACAAACTCCTCAATTAGGAAATTACAACCATAGACAAGTAGGAATTAATTATTTCCAACTTAAATCACTATAGTTGTGAAGACCAAACTTTCTCATTTAACAAAATTCATTAATTTTTAAGTGTATATAATCTGGTTCAATGTATATTGACTAAATCACTATATTTATGAAGACCAAACCTCCGCACTTAACCAAATCCATCCATTTAACTATCACATCACCCATACAACTACATCAAATAAATCATAGAACTACATGGAATAAATTGCCATTTAAAATATAAAATATATCACCAAATGGCCAGTTTAAGGGTGCCCTTCTTGGAGAGTGGAAGAGTGAAATTACCAACAATGGGAACGTGCATCACAACTCCAATTTCCTGCTCATAGTCAATGTCCCAGTCCCTTCCTATGTCTCTAGCAATACTCACAGGAAAATCATGAGGCACTGTCACGGGAAAGCTGATGCATGTGTTACCGTTCGCCTTCAAAGTGACCGGATCTGAGATTTTTCCATACGCTATTACTCTGCAACATATTCATCTAAATAATGTTAACTATAACAATAGTCTGAAATGAATATCTCTATACACAGAGCTTTTGTGAATACACCAAAATTAAAATAAGCCACGCAGAAAGTAGATAAATAAATAAGAGTCTTGAAAACCTGCCAGCGCTCCGCAATCGACACAAAATTTCATAAATGGGGAGAACAAAACAATAAGGATTGTTTATGTCAATGACAATGTCTAGAGTTACAGAGCTTTTACCGACATGTTTGATCAAAACGTGTGTAACGTTTAAGCTTGGTTTTTCAACCTTTTCTGCTACCAACTGTTTGGCTTTCTCGACCAGCTCCGACGCCATTAATGTATGAAGAGGAATCCGAGAAAATGCAGAGTTTGTATACATGAATGGTATTTGATTTCAATCTATTACTTTTGAGGTGTGCCATTGGACTAAGGTGTAAAGGATGCTTAGATTCCACGCCAGGTGTGGAACGAAAAGGACTCGTCTAGGTGCTGGCAGGTTTTGTAAACATTCCAATAAGTCATACCTATCCGAAAATAAAATGTCATATCTATCCAACTACTTCCATTCGATCAATAACGCTTATTTGCATGACTTGCAATGCTATACTGCTCATATTAGTCTATAAGTGCTTTCTCACGAGCATTGACACCACATATCCATCTTAACATGTAAGATATTTATTGCAAAAGCTTCAGCTAAATAAAGGTCATTCACCAGTTTGAGAAGATATTTCTGTCAAGTTCTATTAGCACAATTGGTTGAGGATGGACCTCATGAGTGAGGCAACCTAAAATCAAACCTCATAGAGCGTGGCTGTACCCTATGCTAGGGGAGGAGACATGTTAAAAATATCCAGTCAGCTAAGGGGGCGGGGGTATGATCCTTGGGTGACTTTGATGACATAGATGTAAGCCCACACTAGGTATGATACTCTGGTGAATTTGATGACTTAGATGTCCCTAGATGGGGGCTCCTCAAGAGTGGAAGATCATAGACAACTTGAGAAACAAAATAATGAAGTATGACTTATATTCAAGCTAAGTTTGTTTTTTTATTAATAATAATAATAATTCTTTTGGTTGTTGAAAAAGTTGAAGAGGTAGCTTTCATAAAATAATTGGAAAAAAATAATTAGACAAAAGTAATATTATTAAGATGATTAGTTTTCATTCAAATCATACTTGATTTTATTTAGAATGGTATGTATGTTTTTAAAAAGGGTTAAGAAAATTATCACAATTTAATATCTTTAGTATAGGAAGGTTCCTATGGTAAAAACATTTGGGTGAGGAAGATTTATAATTTGAATATATGTAAGGTAATTTAGGAGAAAGTAATTTTCATCTTCAATTTTCTCATAGTTTTCTTCATACTATTATGCTTTGGGAATTGCCTAATATGAGTTTAGCTATGTATCTCATGATCACTATTTTATATTTAGTAAATTTGATTTTCTTATTTGTGCTTAGTCATAATGTTATGAAACTAGCTCACAAAAAGATAGAAAAGATAGATGAATGCCTTAGAAATAAGCCTCTTCGAAGGGAAACCTCCTTTACATTACACAAATGAACAATTCTTGGATGATACAAATGAAAAGACTTTCTTTCTATGTATAGGAGTCTAAGGGGTCATAATATAATCAGAGCCGACATAACAATAATAATGTAAGGGCACAATAATAAAAATAGTGGGCTTTTATGGGGCACAAAAATAACAATATGGGGACTACATGGACACAACAATATAATAAGGGGGTTGTACTAATAACAATAAGAGGTTACACTAGTAGTATAGGGACCTAACATGCCCCTCTCCTTCAAAAAGTGTTGTCCTCAACGCTTGAGTAGTTCTTAATGCTCTTGTATAAAATTATTGTCCTCCCATGTGGAATCTTCAGCTGGTAAGTTCTTCCACTTGATGAGATACTCTAAAAATGATCGATTTCATAGCTATCGAGTTCTTGTTTCCATAACTGCTCCAGGGACCAATATGATTTTTCCTTCCTCATAAAGTTCTGGCATTATTGTTTGAACTGGGATCTTTTACAACTTTTGAATTAGTGGCCACACTTCTTCGTCATTATTCCGTTCATCCCTTGCTTCGTTTATCCAATCTGGTTGGATAATAGAAATAGCACAAAACAATGCTTCCACATCCTCATCCTTTTTTGAGAGTGCATTTGTAACAAAATTTTGCTTCCCTTTTCTATAGATAATGTCAAAGTCATAACCCAACATATTTGTGACCCATTTTTTTTGTTCTTCTAAAGATAAAATTTGATCTAAAAAGTATATAAGATTATCATGAACGATTTGTACCTTGAAGTGTCTTTCCATTGGGTAAGGTCGTCATTTCTTAAGTCCATGTAGTATTGCCAACATTTCCTTCTCATAAATTGCTTTCTTGAAATGTAGATGTAAAAATACCCTATCACCTACATCAAAACATTTTTCACTGCGATGTTGATCTACCTATTGTTTCATTTGATTCTGCACGAAAGTTGCGTTATCCTTTAAAAGTTGGAGAACTTGTTGTTGATGCTCGACGTGATGTTTGACTGCTTGAACCTTTTTCTTCTTGATATGTCCTTCTATCTTTAGAGTTTGAGGAGTGGTAATTTATTCCAATGCTTTACAAGATATGGTGAGATTAATTTCTTGATGCTCGATGTGATCTTTCACTTCTTGAACATTTTTCTTCTTGATATGTCCTTCTATCTTGATAGTTTGAGGAGTGCTAATTTTGGCCAATGCATTACAAGATATGGTTGGATTCATTTCTTCTTTCTTGATGTGATATTTCACTTCTTGAACCTTTTTCTTCTTGATATGTCCTTCTATCTTGAGAGTTTGAGGAGTGCTAACTCTTGCCGATGCTTTACAAGATATCGTCAGATTCACTTCTTCTTTCTCTAGGGTTGGTTTCTGGTGTATGCCCTCTTATTTTGATGTTTCTTGATCCTTTTCTTGATTCTCTTTATAATCTATGTAAAATAATTTCTTCTCAACACACTTATGACCTTTAGTGAATTTGCTATCACAATTGTAACAAAGCCCTTTTTCTCTTTTTTCTTCCAATTGTTGTGGTGTCAACCTTTTAGGTTGTGGAAGGCTAGGAGAAACAACATTTCCATTTTTATAGTTGTGAGGGGTATAATTCCTTGCTGCCATAATTTTCTCTTTTTTCTTCCAATTATTGTGGTGTTGCTCCAAAGAAGGTGTTGCTCTTTGTATCCTCATGATGTGCTATAATTTCATCTGTGAAAACTGGCCACGTAACCAGTGGTTTACGAGAACAAATCCCTTTATACCATAAAAATTGATCTTGTTCCAAATATGAAGATGCAATACATACCTTTTGTAACAGTGGTATACCATGAAGATCAAAATATTTCTCTATCTGAAGTATCCAATTTACTGGATCCTTGCCATCAAACGTCTTCATCTCGATTTTTCTTGATTTTAGGAGCTCGATCTTGAAGCGATTGTAACTCTATAATTTCAGAGCTCCAAGTTCAAAAATTTCGTACTGCGGTAACTCTCTGAGTTATCTTTCCAATGCCACCGGTATGATCGAAATTGGATTCTCCAAGAAAGAGTTATGCACAATCTCCCAAGATGACCTAATTATAACCCTTTTCAGAATAGAAAACTTGTATGATATGCCACGTGTCACTGTTTCGACCTTAATACCTGAAACTAATATACAAAAAACTACAGGTAGTCCTATTTCTGAAAATTCTAATGAAATTTCAATCTGATGCTTAGAACAAAAGGTATGATGATTTTCCCAAGGTGACCTGTTTGGAATGTAATTCAGGGGTTTGCAAAAACCCTAACTTCCTCATATTATATCTTTGAAAATATAGCGAGACAGGCTCTGGAATTCGGAGCCTAGGTTTAGACTGATTAATTCTCAAATGTGTTTCTTTTTTAGCATCTGAAACTTTGTAGCGAAAGAGTTATAGTGAAAATTCCATGATGAGCTGTTTTAGATGAAATTCTGGAGCTTGCAAAAAACCCTAAATTCCTCAGATCATATCTCCGAAAGTATAGAGAAAAAAGATCTGAAATTTGGATGTGAGGTTCAGACGATTTATTGTCAAATAGGTGTTTTTTGTAGATTATGAAACCTCGTAGTGAAAATGTTATAGTGAAAATTCCACGATGACCTGTTTGGGGTAGTGAAACCCTAGAATCCACAGCTCTAATACCAAATGTTATGGAACCAACTCACAAAAATATAGAAAATATAGATGAACGCCTTAGAAATAAGCCTCTTCAAGAGGGCAACCTCCTTTACATTGCACAAATGAGCGATTCTTAGATGACACAAATGACAAGACCTCCTTTCTATATATAGGAGTCTAAGTGGTCATAATATAATCAAAGCCAACATAACAATAATAATCTAAGTGCACAATAATAACAATAGTGGGCTGCTATGGGGCACAATAATAACAATATGGGGACTACATGGGCACAAAAATATAATAAAGGGGTTGTACTAATAACAGTTAGGGGTTACACTAGTAGTATAGGGACCTAACACATAATGGAGAAGTAGTTTTGATCTTATAGCTTAGGATTGACAGACTCCTTGAATTAGTTTAGCTTCCTTTTATCCTCTAATTTTTTATCACACCAAAACTTCCTTTTTTTAATATTATCAATGTTATGCACAATGACATGTTCTGGTATTCCCAACGATTTCACCAAGAGATGGCACATTCTTATATTCCCCAATGATTTCGCCAAGGGATTGGGATATGCTATCTCTATGTGAGCCACTAGTGGTTTTGGCTAGGCTTTTAATCTATTTTGGGTAGTATTGTGCATCTTTTTATCTTGTTATTGTACATTAAATACCTACTCATGGTTGTGCAACCAACAGGGAAATTTTTAATTCTATGATGAGGATAGGATATGGTGTATTGCATTTAGTTTTAAGATTACAAGTTATAAAATCTTTTTGGAGCTTCTCTATCATTCTCTAGGATTCTCTAGAGATACTACATCCCCAAATTCATGTCCATATAAGATAATATGAATAATAAGAGTATCAAAGAGAATTTGTTCCTTATCCAATAGCCAAAAATTTACACTTGTTTTTAAGTCCTTATTAATCTTTCCTCCCTCCATTTATCCTTTTCTTAACACTATAGTTCCAATTGAGCTTGAGATAAATACAAACTCTAAGATATTTTTATGAAGGAACTTACTCCAACTCACCATTATCATATACAAAAGTGTTGTAGGCAATACTTTCGTATTTGAATATCATAACCTTGATTTTGTTAGTGTTCATAGTCATAGCCATACTAGAGTAGATGTCCTCAAGGAGTATTAGTTTCTAACCAAGGTCATAGGGATTATTTGGCATAAGAACAATGTCATCAACATAAAGAAGAAAGATGATGACTATATTACTGAGAGCTAGGCCAATACAACCAACTTCTTACAACCTGTTATCACTCAGGTTGTCCCTAAGCTCCTGTAGGGATACGGCCGAGGTAACCACAAACCAATCTTTAGATTGCAGGTTCTAGCCCACCTGCAATCAGAGAGGGCTCTCTCTTTATGATTGAACTTTATTAATGATGATTTTAGGCTAGTTGTTGGGTTCAGGGTTCTTGTTTGTGTTTGGATGGAAGGAAAATGCTTTCCAGCAGAGAGGCAATTCATAAAGTGATGAGTTTCAAACCATTGGGCATGGAGACATGGGTCCGGATTTCCAGTGCGTTTTCTTGGTCACAAGAGGAATATGGAGCGGGATAGCTGCACATAAAACAACTTTCAAACTAAAGATGAATGGAAAGTAAGGAATGAGAGGCACTTAAGAATCTCTCACTCAGCTTAATAGAGGGAAGGATGATCTCTATCTAGGGGCAATGAAGAGTCCCTGGATAACAGTCATGCGTGAGAAGGTTAGGGAAAACATGGGCCATGTGGAATTCATATTTATGCCTAAACAGAGGAAAACATAAAGAAACAACAGAAATTGAGCATAGAGTGTATTTAAACAAATTCTAAGCTAATCTTCTTTTTTGCTGTTTAGATGGTAACTTATGAATGGAAAACAGAGGTAATAAGCACTTATTGAGTTATGCAACAGCACGAGAATTCCATAATCACTCTTCAACCATTAAACACAGTGAACAATCCATTCTCCAAAGCTCATAAGCAGTCTTTAATTATAGAAACTATCAGGTATTACATTGCGAGTCTCTCTTGGAGCAAAATCAGCTAAGAATAGCCTGTCGACCAACCAACCCTTAATACAGTCTTCAGGGTTGTTTTTATAGTGTAAATATTTCAAAATATTTATTACAATTGACCTAAAACAGGTCTACAAAAGAGCTTTCTAAACCTAAAACTGTGCCAAAATTAAATGCAGGTAAATATCTATTGAACTGTGTCAGAGGTAGCTGGATCAAAAAGAGTGCAATGTGGCCTTTGGTGGCTTGACGCAGTACTGCTGGAATAACAATGCTTTGGGATTGCAGTTCTGTTTTGGTGTGAATTAAATGTGCAATAACCGTGATTTGAGGGTCTTGAGCGGCTTCGCCCTTTTCTTTGACTTTGCTGGAAGGTCTTTAATTTTCACCTGCTTTGGGCCGCTGCTAAGATCTTCGCTGATACTCTTCGCCGCTACATTGATGGTCTCCGCCGCTTTCTGATACTCTTTGACGTGCTTTCGGTCTACATATTTAATCTAATACTCTTTAATCTCTGTTCCCGGTCTCTCTCTGTCTTCAAATTCATTTCATCTAGCAAAATCGGGCAATTTCGGGCTTTCAGGGTGCAAAAAGGGCCAACGAATCAAAAGATTTCGTAAAGATTCCCCAATATCGCTCATTTCCCGTAGCGATGCGCAATTAGCACTTCGCGCTAATCGTGCATCGAAAAATGCCTCTGTTTCTCGTTCCGGAGCTCCGAAGCTTGACTTTCGCGCTTGCGCGTTTTTCCCTTTTTCTGGATGCTGACGTCAACATGACGTCGGCTGTACGGCGGATGACTTCAGTGAGGTGACATGGCAGGGTGACTTATATGTTACTGCGATGCGATAAACTTGTTTTGATGTGATCGCAATATCGCATCGGTGGAGAAGGAGAAGGTATTTATTTTGGAAATGCGATGCTTGCGACTGCCAATCGCCGATATTGCGATATTTCATCAGGCAAAAAGGAAAGGGGCACACATATGTGCTAAAAGTATTGCGATATGCCAATGCGAGATGGTTCACCAGGATCAGAAGAATGTTAAGGCAATCGGAAAGGGTTTATTGCGATCGGAAGGAGTGAAGATGTGCTTTTGAAGAGTATTTGAGGTCTTGGAAGGGGTCCGATAACCTAAAAAGGAATTTTATGCTTTGGAAGGAGTCCATTGCATTAGAAGATGGTTTGAAGGGGCAACATGAGGGTTCCTGCCAATTTTCATATACACTGAGCAATTCCCAAGGGTACTTATGGTTATTTTCAACCAAAGGGAGGGGATATTTACATAAGGGGATTATCTTCATAGTTTTAGTAAGGGGATGGGGAAAACATAGGGAGTTAAATAATAATGTCAGTAGTTAATATGGAGATGACAAGAAAGCGCTAAGTCTCAAAGATCTTAGGCTTCAAAGGGGAGATAGAACCTTATAGAGAAAGTATGGATCCTCCTTGAGCGAAGCAGATCTTCACCCAGGCCAATGACATGGAAAATGATGAAACTAAGAGATATCAAGCAGATCCTGACCTCTTTTGGGGAAATTAGTTAATGATTTCTGGAAGATGGAGAAAGGGAAGTTAGTTATGCCTGGTTTGAGCTCCTTCATATGAAAAATGCTTGATGACTGTGACCTGAGTAGAGATGATACTTTAAAACATGGTAATGAACAGACATCAAGATTCTGCAACCTCAAAACTACCTACCCAGCTTACTTACCTAACATTTTTTCTTCTTTTAGTTTGCGTGTACTTAGACTTGTAGACCTAGCATTTCAATTTTTTCTTTTTATGCCTTCCTATCTACAAACTACCCTTATTTCTTCCAAAGGCCCAGATTAAGTAGTTGGGCTCCTTTGATTCTCTACCTATCTAAGAATCTGACAAGATTAAGCTGTTTGGACAGATTTTCATTCTCTATATTCTAAAACAGGAAATTGAAACCTAGGGAGACCAAGATTAGGCTGTTTGGACCTCCGTTAACCTAAAAATTCTACAAAACTGGAAAGACTCTTCAAAATTGGAAAGAAATTAGATGAACTCTGGGTAGCATTCTTTCCTTGGTGACTGCTTAGCAAATATGGAGCATTGCAGCATGCAAAGTATGACATATTTGCCCTGTAAAAATGTCAATCATGAAATATGAGCAACCTGCTGCAGCAGGAGGCTAACAGTGGCTCCACTTGGGGATGGCTTTTCCTTGTGAGAAGCCAAGAACAGTAGGTCAAATTGCCTCGATTCTTCTGTTATTGCTCTGCTTTGAACTTCTTAGTGCTGACTGTTGGATTGATTTGAACTTTTGGACTACTAGCAGCACTTTCCCTTGATTGTTTTGCTGTTAAATTATGAAGCACTGCCTGCTTTCTTCTGCGTGGCTTAGCATTATGGACTCTTACAACATAAAATCAAAGTGTTGATATTTACAAACATTCTATGTACATCAAGTAACACCGCTTGTTCTTTTTAGTCAAAAAAGATCATTGTAGTGCTTTAGCATTCGGTCATTGACAGGGCCTTCTTCAGTTGTGCTGCCGTCTAGATATCTAAGAAAATATGTATTATTGCCTTGCACAGCGCTGATAGTGTATGGACCTTTCCACAGAAAATTGAATTTTGCATGTTTGCCCTTGTCCTCTCTTCGTGAGTCCCATCTTAGAATTTTGTTGCCATCCCAGAAATCCTCTGCTTTAGCCTTCTTATCAAACATATTTTTGAGTTTTTCTTATAGTATTTGAGCTCTGTCATAGACTTGCTCTCTGGTTTGCTGAAGATAAATGGTTTGATTAACTCTTCTCTGCATGTCATTTGGTTCAGCCTAAATTTCCTGCAATAGTTTAATAGTGGGAATGCTGAAAGATGAAGGAAATTTGGCCTCCATGCCATATACTAGTTCATAAGGGCTCATCCCAATGGATTTCTTTGTGGAATGTCTATCTGCCCACAGAGCATTTGTGAGCTTCCTATGCCAGTTCTTTTTGTTTTCCTCCAACAATTTCTTTATGATATTGATGAGGCTTTTGTTGGACGATTCGGCCAAGCCATTACCTTGAGGGTAGTAAGCTGTGGAGTGGCCCAAGGTAATGTGGTATTTATGGCAGAAGTTGATCATCTTTTTGGATTTGAAAGCAGTATCGTTGTCAGTGATGATTTTCTCAGGGCAGCCGAATCTGGAAAGGATATTGCTCTCAAGGAATTGGATAATGGTGGAGTCGTTGGCCTGCCTACATGGAATGGCTTCAATCCACTTAGTGAAATAATCGGTGGCTGTTAAAATCCACTTGTGCTGGCTTGAGGAAGAGGGATGAATTTCTTCAATGAAGTCGAGACCCCATTTTTGAAAAGGTCTCTCGGTTGAAATCGGCTTAAGGGGCAAGGGTAGTAATTTTCTTTTTCCTTCAAAGATTTGGCATTTGTGGCATGAAACAACAAACTTCTTGACATCTGCAAATAGAGAGGGCCAATAATAACCAGCCCTTAAGATCTTTCCAGCTGTGGACTTCCAATATAAGTGTCCTCCACAGTCCCCTGCATGGAATTCTTGCATGATGCTGTTAGTTTCGTTTATAGTTAGACAATTAAGCAAAATAGCTTCATGATTTTTCCAAAACAAAGCACCGTCTATGACACAAAACTTTGAGGATTTCATCCTTACAAATCTTTTCTTGGTTCTGGACAATCCTGGGGGAGCACACAGGTTTAACAGTACAAAGCAAATATCAGCATACCATGGGGATTGCAAAAAGGTTTCATTGATCTGTGGAGTCGCCAGCTCCGGTTCATTGTCCAGTTGATTAATGTCTAAGGTTTGAAAGTTTGTTTCAGACATTAGTTTGGCTAAACCTTGTCCTTTTATCAGCTTGGTGGGTTTTATTTCAATGTCATATTCAAGGATGTTGGCAATTCACTTGCCTCTTTTGCTTTCTAGTCCCTCTTGAGTTAATATATCCTTTACAATAGCGTTAGGGACATAGGCAATCACGTGGGAGTATAAGATGTAAATTCTGAAATCTTTGATGGCTTTGACCAGGGCATAAGCCTGCTTTTCCATAATTTGATATTTCAAGGGTGTATCTCTCAAATCTCGGCTGAAGAAAGAAATTGGTTTTTCATTGCCTTGATCATCTTTTTGCAAAAGGATAGCGGCTATAGTGTGCTTAGATGCAAAGGAAAAAATGATAAAGTCTTTGTCGAATTGAGGACTGGTGAGGACAGGCGTTTGAGTTAAGGCAATTTTTATACTCTCAAAAGCCTGCTTGGTTTCAAGAGACCATTTTACCTTGGCATCCTTCTTCAACATGTTGCTCAACAACCTTATTAGTTCAGCTAGGTTTGGGATAAATTTAGGAAGTTGATCTTTCCAAGGAATGCTTGCAGTTCTTTTATGTTTCTCGGATAGGGGATTTGAAGGATAGCTTGAATTCTTTCAGGATCAGTTCTAATCCCATCTTTTGATATGATATGCCCTAGAAGATTTCCTTCCTCAATGGCAAACAGGGATTTCTTGGGATTCAAGGAAATGCCATATTTCCTGCATGTCATGAAAATTTGCCTTAAGTGCTTAAGGTGCTCTTGGTCAGATTTGGAGAAAGGGGTCAGATAATCAAGGTAAACTACAAGGAAATCATGTATCTCCTTGGCAAATGCAATATCCATTGCCCTTTGAAAGGTGGCACCAGCGTTTTTCAGCCTGAAAGGCATTTTAACGTACTTAAATGTTCCCCACGGTGTGGTAAAGGCTGTCTTGTCTTGGTCATCCGGGTGAACAAGTATCTGATTAAATCCTGAAAATCCATCTATTAAGGAAATTCTAGAGGAACCCATTACTCTTTGTAAGATATGGTCCATTTTGGGCAAAGGGTAGTGGTCCTTTAGAGAAACCTAGTTTAAATTTCTTAAGTCTACACATAGTCTTATCTCTCCTGTTTTTTTCCTAGTGGGAACTAAATTGGATACCCATTCAAAGAATCTGATGGGTGCAATGATGCCTGCTTCAAACATTCTCTTTATTTCCTTTTCAATGAGGGGAAGAAGCATGGGGTTGATTCTTCTAAGTTTCTGTTTGAACGGTTTTTGATTTGGTTTTAAGGGAATGATATGTTGGATCACTGAGGTGTCATAGGACTTCAAGTCGTCATAACTCCAGGCAAATACATCTTGGAATTATTTGAACAAATCCACGTATTTCGGTTTTTGATTAGGGGGCAGATTTTTGGACAACTTAATCATTCTGGGATGCTCTGCTATTCCTATGTTGTGTTCTTCTATAGCAGCATTCAGAGGCTCCATCTTTGGCTTTTTGGGCACATCATTGTCATCAAACATGTCTTCTAATGGAGTAAGGTCAGCAGGTAGAAAATTATTCTTTAGATCAATAAACTCATCCTCTGCTTTGCCTGTTTCCTCTAAACATATCTGTTTCAGGTGTTCTGCGTTTGCGTTGTTAAACAAAGTTGGGTTAAGGATTTGTTTAGCTGTTGCAGCTGTTATAGTCAGGTGATTTTCTTCTGCTAGCTGTTGTGAGTCGTTCATGGCATCCATGTCAATGTTTGTGTTGGAAGATTCACCCTCAAGAGTTAAGAAACTGTTAATCTAGGCATCATTTTGAAATACCTACCAATCCTTGACATTGTTAGGGACCGAAGGTCTGTGTTTTATTTCAGCGGTGAATTGGTGATTTGGTTCAAAGGGAAGCTTGCATGTGCTAGCAAAGGTTGCTAGACTATGGGCATGAATATTATGATCTCTTGGAATTTTGGCCAGCTCGAATTCACTGAATGAATTGAGTATTTCGGTGGCAGCATCCCTGTAAGCTCTCATTCTACTATCATTAGTGACAAAGTTACCTTTCATTTGTTGTATAATAAAGTCAGTGTCACCAAGGATGGACACTTTAGTAGATCCTAGGACTTTGAGCAGTTTAAGGCCTAAGAGAAGAGATTCATACTCTGCCATGTTGTTTGTACATCTGAAATTGAGTCTATAGGCATGGCCTTGTGTGTGATTATCATGTGTATTGTAAATCCATACTCCAACCCCTGCTCCTAACTTGTTAACAGAACCATCAAACTCTAAATACCATGTGATTTCTTTTTTGAGGTGTGTATTGAGAGTTTCAGTTTTTTGAGGATTGGGCAGACTTACAATTTGCATTTTAGGATGTTCTTCTTGCTGTTTGTTGGTTGCCTTGAATGTTGAGACAATTTCTGGGTATTGGCAACTGATTCCTCACTGATGTATGTTTCTTGCTCCAAAGCTAACGGCTTATCATCCTTTGGAGGGCTGGTGTTATCATTAAATAAAATAAAAGAATCCATGTCGGAATGGATGGAGTAAATTGGAAAATTTTGTGGCTTTTCCTCACTGCTTACCACATACTTCATTAATGTTTCTCTATATAGTTTCTTTGGTTGCCCAAAGACAGATATAGTGGCATAAGAGAGGTCGAGTTGAAGGGATCCTTGCAATTTTGCTCCCCATGATCTAGATAGGAGCATGCCATACTTTGTGGGAATGTCAACAACTACTATGTCCATTAAAATTGTCTTGTTGGGGAATTGGACTAGAGACACACAAAGGTCTTTGATCAAGCCTAAACATTTGACTTGACTTGAGTCAAAGGAATACAGAACTTTGTACAGTCTTCTGACATCAAGGTTCAACCTTTCCATTACAGCTTTGGGCATAAGGTTATGTGAGGTCCCTGAGTCAAACATAGTATTATGCAATATTTTGTCATGTATGTGCAGACTGACATAAAAAGGTGGAACAGGTCCATATGTTGATTTTCCGTTAACTTCTGGACCAAATAGCAGCTCAGGGGTATCATGTAAAATGTTTACATTATCCCTTACCTCTGGTAGTTCAAGTGACCTTTGAATTTGTTTCCTATATACATCATGTTTGGCAAGTTCTGAGAGGGGAATGGATATCTTGAGTTTTCCAATCTCTGCTTCTAAACTGAATGGTTTTTCCGATGAGTTCTTGGCGTTGATAGCAGCAGATTTCTCTTTTTCAGGCATACTCTCTATGTTTTCTTTTGGAATGTCAATGTTATGATGATCGACAGTTTGCGGTATTTCTGTTTTGGGAGGATTTTTTGGAGTGCTGTTCAGATCTTCTTTTGGGGAGGATCGAGGTAGAGGCCGATCAATAGGCAGTTGTGTGTCTGTTATGTCCTCCACAGTTACCTGATGCGGGCTTGGGACAGAGTTGTTAGATGGTTGATTTATGGTGACATTTCCTTTAATTTTGTTGGGCTGTTTGCTATCTTTTGTTCTGCTAGATGCGGGGAGATCAATGCTCCTTGATCTTAATTTGTATTGTTTGTGTACCTCGTACACAGCAGTATCATAGCCTTGTTTAAAATTGAAAGACTCTCCCGACTTGGTGTGAAATTTTTTTGCATCAGGGTATGGCCGGTCTTCTTCAGTAAGAAAGATTTTTTGTTCATTTTCTAAATCTATCAGGTTCATATGAGTCCCATCTGTGGGCTCACTGGATGTAGATGCCTCTGCATAGTTTTCTTGGAAATGAGGCCTAATATCATGGTCGGGACTAGCCCTTCCAGCGTTTGTGTTTTGAGTTTTTCTGAAGTTCGGGTTCCTTATGGCATTGGGCTGTTGACCTTCCCATGAAGTTTTCCTCTCAACATTGTCTACTCTATCTCCCAGCCTGTGGGTACCACTGATAATAGCATCTAGCTTCTGATCGAAGGCTGAGGGTTCTTCCTTGAAGGTGGTTCTTCTCTCAGTTCTAGCTCTGTTTCTTTTAGCAGTTAGATTTGCCTCCACACTAACAGCAACATCTTGCATTTCTGCAAGGCTTTGAGGGGCTCTTTCCCTTAACTGATATCCCATCTCAGCATCAAAGCCATCGGGGAATTTGTACAAAGCGAGATCAGGTGGAGGTCTTAAATTTTGTGGTATTTCATTGTAAACATTATTAAACCTTGCACAGTAATCCAAAACCGTTTCCTGAGGTCCTCTTTTGATAGTATCATACTCAGATAGTATGTGTAGGGGATATTTCTTTTTCTCCCATATGTTAATATTTGTATGGTATAAGGCTCCAGGGTTTAATATGGAATTGGGTGTAAGTGCCCTAAACCAGGTTCTAACATCACCGGTCAAACTTTGGAAAAAAATCTTCATTCTCACACTGTCATCATCAATTTCATAACTCTCGAAGTAATCCTGCATTTTCTTTGTATGCTGTAGGGAGGTGCAGGAGTTTGTGCCATCAAAATAGGTGATTTTTTCTGGTAGTCCTGAGGCATAGCCCCGGGATTAGCAGGCAACTGTAAGGGCACATATCTATTATCCATGATGATGGGCATAAGCGGAAAAACTGGGGTAGAAGGAGTAGTAGTGGTAGTAGGAGTATAGTATGGAGGTGTAGAAGAGCTGCTTGGAGAAGGGGGTGATGAACTAGGGGAACTTGGGGTTGACCGAAATAAAACTTTGACAGGGGTTGGAACACTGCTTGGCTAAACTGTTTCAGGACTCGCAGCAGTTG